>PNEQ01063090.1:0-41050 GCA_003012365.1 Medauroidea extradentata
CGCAATCACTTTCCGTTTTGTACTGCTCATTCCCGTGACTCAATGGCGAAGTTGCGTACCTAGCGGCAAAGTAGACATGCTGCGCTATCTGTTGCCGGAGTACGGAACTTTTTGTGGTATACCTAAGATGAATACATGGCGTTCAAAAAAGTACCACCAACTTAGGTATATCACCAAATTAGGGGCTTTCACCCTACTCGTCGTGTCTGCAGGAGGAGCGTGTTTGTGGGAGAGGTGTAGGGGCGTACGCGGCAGACTTCAGGGGAAACATGTACCTCTAGTGCAGGGCTGTTGTCCAAGTGACTGCTGAACCACGTATACACCATGCCAACTGTGTGGTCGTCCAGACACATGGCCTAGTAATGAACCAGCCAGCTGCAGATATTCTCGCTAATGAAGCACCTACTCCCCGACATATTTCAACACTCACCCGCCGTACGTAGGTGCAGCTCGTCGTGGGTGGGGTCATGCAAAATTCACGTGGTTTTCTGCCAGCGAACTAGACTCCAAACGGCTCTAGGTTCGTTTGACGTCTCCCGTTGGCTACAATGTCGCGACCAGCCGCCGTGGCCAAAGTGATTGCAGATTATGTTAAGGTGTACACGGGGCAGTGAAGCGTAGCCTGTCGCCAAACAACAACGCGAATTTTACAGGTGACTAAATCATGGACCGCGTAGCGGCTAGGGTGTTCGTCTCCCGCCAAGACAATCCAGGTTCGAGTAGCGGCGGGGATCGTGCCGGTCAGTGTCATTGGTCAATGGGTTTTCTCGGGAACATCACTTTTATCACCTGCCCCTTCATCACCGGCACTGCTCTACGGTCATCTCGTTCACTCACATCATTTTACGAGACCTCGTACACTTGGAATGTTTAGCAATGTGTTACCACGTATATTTTACTAAAATATTTAAGGTATCCGCCTGCGTGAACGTATTTTACGCGTTTTAGTCCTAGAAGTGCGGAAGGGATAAGGACGACACATCACACTCATCACGTCTCCCCCTATAGCCTCTAGGCGCAAGTCACTGATCTGGCATGGTCTTTTCGCCGACAACTAGCCTCTATGATGTATTCAGTAGTGTCTCTTATAATTTTATGACGTAGTATTAAAGATTAGGGTGTATTGCAAATGCCTATGCCTTTTAACACATCCTGCGCCAAGAATTTTTATACGTAAAAAGAACCACAAAAGCACCAATTGCCGCCATTTTCGGCAGTGTAATAATACACTTCAGAGATAGGGACGTCAAAAATTCTCGTTTTATTTTGGGCACAAACTAGAATTCAAGTAATAAGTTCATGTCGCTTCCACAATTGGGTTTAGACATTTTTGATATATCATGGATAGAGATGATGGTTTATCGCGGAAAAACTTGACTATTTGTTGGACTTCAACGTACGTTCAGGTTATGAAAAGATGACTGGCTTTCGCTCGTATGACGCGCTGTTGTTCCATTTGACTAAGCCAATAATAATGCCGCTATTGTAATATGTGACGACTATTATTGGTTTTCAGACAGCTACGTTGTGTCAGTGTTTTCAAGGTTATGTTGGCACAAAACATTTTTGCGATATTCCATCATCTCTAATCATGGATATCGTTGAGCCGATTATAAAGTAGCAACTAAATGATGTTCCAATTATGTAATATCACTCTTATCAGCGAGCAACCAATGGACAGCTGTTGTATGCTTCAGTAATCATATATTCTTGCAGTCTATATAGCCTACAGGTCAGTGAACCCGCGAATTTTTGCGGTATCTATTTAGGAATACAAGGAAGACTTGCGATGTATGTACACGTGCGTAACGTTATTTGAATGTTATTCGTATGCAGACATAACCTCAGCACGCTGAGCAGTTTTCCAATAACCTTTTAACAGCCAAAGATCTGCAACTCGGTAGCCGGTGCAGGTGGCAACCTTTGAAGTGTATGAAGTTTATATATCTAAGAAAACAACACACACTTCGAACTATATTCCTATTTGTTTAAAAATTCAACAGGCTTATCAGAAATTTTCGGGCCCCTCAAAATGGCTATAAAGGAAACTTATTTTTCATGTTACCGTATCTGCAAGAATAGGCTACCAATTATATTCGAGAAACTTTCGTTGGAATTTAAATTACGCCTCCCACAAATAAAACTGTGTGGCCACTGTAAAAGTCTCTGTCGGCACAACCTTGAGATAGGCCACACGTGATGGCAGAGATCCTGTAGAATTTGATATTGTGCTTTTAAGCCGCACGCAAACGGCGTGGTCTTGTAAAAAAAACTTAATGCCCCACAATATTCTCTTAGCTGGAGCGATTACAAGAGTACAAATATTTACGATACTTAAATTGGCGTCAGGATCTCTTAAGACAGATGAAAATTCAGAAAAAAAATTTGATTTCTGCGCGATGCGTGGCATCGTATCCGCGAAACAAAACGGTGTTCTCTTGGAACGAATGATACGGCCTGCGTCTTAAAAGAGTTAGTGTACGTTAGTTTTTTTTTTTTTTTTTTTTACGTTTGAGGCACGAAAATAAGTCGAATGTAACACGTCCGCCAGACACCTCATCGCTAGAGATGATGGTTTATCGCGGGAAAAGTTGACTGTTTGATGGATTTCAATACACGTTCAGCTTACCAGAATATTTCTGGCTTTAGTTTGTACTTGGAGTTGTTACCCTATTTGACTGAACCAATAAGTATACCGATGTTGTAATATTTGATGTCTGCAGACAGCTACGTTGTGTCAGTGTTTTCAAGGCTATCTTGGCACAAAACATTTTCGCGATATACCATTATCTCTACTCATCGCCTCTTGGCGCGAAGGACTAAACTAGCGTGCAGTGTTTTCGTAGGGGGTGTTTTTCAATGGGACTTCAAGTGATGACCCTGTTATTTTATATGTGGAAAGTATGTGGTAAAGTCCAATGCAGGTTTCTATGAATTTGTTTTTACGATTACGGTTGATATTTTGTCAACTCCAGCGACGTGAAAAAGACATTTTTAGCACTTTTGAAGAGCTAGGTAATCATGTTTTAAATTTGCGGAAAACATTTTTAAAACCAAAGGGTCACAGTTTGAAGGGTGTCTTCATTTCGTATGTAAATTGCATTGGAAAGATTTTAAATGGTTACGTAAGTGAGTGAGTATGAGATTTTGGTCAGCGCTTAACATCGAGGTCTTTAGCGCTGGTGAGGGGTGACATGAGGAGATGAGTATGGAGCAGCGCCGGAATGAAAGGGCGGGAAAACGGGAGATCCCCGAGAAAACCCGCCGACCAACGGCATCGTCCGGTACAATTCCTACATGCGAAAATCTGGGGACCGACCCCGCGGGGAGTCGAATCGAATCCGGATCGCCTTGGTGGGAGGCGAGAGATCTGACCATTCGGCCTCCGCGGCCACCTGGTTATGCAAGAAAAAATACTTTGCGTACCGCGCTACAGCATCACTCAAGCGCCATGCTCGCCGACTCTTACGTGCGACGCCTACTACACTCTTAAAGTGCATGCTGTGTGTTTGTAAATACGTTTTTTTTAAAACTATTTCACATGTACCCATTGTGTTAAGGTACAAAAAGAAAATACACCTCAAACGGTGACGCAAAGATAGTTTCAAAACATCATGTCGGTTAAAAAAAATCATACCGGAGCCCCTCAAGACCGCTACACACAGCTCCTTCAACCTTTTACAGCTTAAAAAAACTACTCGTGGGATTCGTTTGAAACTACTAGCCTAGACAAACATAAAATGGACTTTACTTAAAACTATGCACCAATAAAAATATGGGGTCACCACTGAAAGTATTAGTCAGGCGAGTGATCTACGATACCATTTCACGCCGTTTCAGTGTCTTGTGCAAGAGGTGATATCGCACCAGATGAGCCGGTCAACATCGCTCTTGGCGTCGTGCCTCACTCACACAAACACACGGCCAGTAGGCGGGTGCCTTAAGATAACCAAAATTTTTAAAAAATTGACTTCTGCGCAGTACGTGGCGTCGTATCTGCGGAACAGAACAGCGTTCTCTTTATTGAACGTCGTGGGGCCGCGGTGGCAGAGGCGTCAGACCTCTCGCCTCACACCAATGCTGTCTGGGTTCGATTCCCGGCGGGGTCGGTCCCCGGATTTTCGCATGTGGAAGTCATGCAGGACGATGCCGCTGGTCGACGGGTTTTCTCGTGGATATCCCGTTTCCCCCGCCTGTTCATTCCGGCGCTGCTCCATACTCACCTCGTGTCACCCTCGCCAGAGCTAAAGACCTCGATGTTGAGCGCTGACCAAAATCTCTTCACTCTTCGAACGTCGGTCTTATTGAGCCGGATGATGCGGCGTGTGCATCAACTTCCCCTTGATTTGCCGGTATTCCTCTGCTTTTTTTCCCCTGATTCACGGAAGATGCACTCATCTATGAAAAGTTTCCTAGTCACAGTGACTTTGTTGCACGTGTCTTTGTATGTACACTTTGTGTTGTTGTTGGTGAACTCCTTAAACTACCCAAACACTGCGCGTTAAAAGTTGACTCGCGTTTTCGTGGCTGCACTTCTTGGATCCGGCCTCCGTAGTGTAGTCGGCTATGCGCCGGTCTACGGTGAGAGAGATCCTGGGTTCGAATTCCGGCTCTGGCATGGTTGTTGTTGCTTCGCCTCACTTCACCCTCGTCGACTGTTGAGGCTCTCACCTATCATTTCTACTGATTTTACGGTAACTTGTTTTTAACTATAAAAGAAAGGATTTATCGAAAATATGTTGTACGGTTTTGTTGGAAACTGTGTACTGTGTTAACTAGTTTTTTTTAGATCAATACGCAATGGTTTCAACTAATTATGTAATTAAGGAAATGCTGAAACATTTATCGATACGACACTGACGCGTGATGACGCGGTCCACTCTTACGTTGTCGCCCGACCAAGTCGTGATTCCAGATCAAACGTGCGAGTTGAGTACTGACATGTGCCCGCACTAACGCCCCCCTTGAGATCGTCCGACTAAGTACTGACTACATTCTTAGAAATACATGTATGGACACTAAACTATCTTCCAGTGCTATTGAGCTGACACTTTATGTCTTCAGCGCCACTATAAATATAGTGCTGTTATATCATTACTAGAGATGATGGTTTATCGCGGGAAAAGTTGACTGTTTAATGGATTTCAATACACGCCCAGCTTACCAGAAGATTACTGGCTTTAGCTTGTACGTGGAGCTGTTGCCCTATTTGACTGAGCCAATAGAATCCCGATATTGTAATATTGGATGCCTGGTATTGGTCTGCAGACAGCTACGTTGTGTCAGTGTTTTCAAGGCTATCTTGGCACAAAACATTTTCGCGATATACCATCATCTCTAATCATTACTAGAGCCCGGAAAATTTCTCGCATTAAATGACCTGAATGTTAGAATGCACTGTTCTATACATACTCAAGCCCCGACTATTTGTCCACCAGCTGCTACTCAGTGAAACAGCGTAGAATGAAAGAATAGATGGGGCTTGAATGTGCATAGGACGCAATTGATTCTAGCATGCAGGTCATTGAAACCGCGAAATTTTCCTGCCCTTAATCATTACAGCATACCGCCACACTACTAGAGCTCCTAGAGGCTAGGCTCCGACACGAACTTACCACTCGTGTATCCATTACCGCAATGATAAAACAACGCCACCGTACCTGTGGCGCCAATCAGTCGTACGAAAACCATTTTTCATCGATGTTCTGACCCGTTCTTCTATGAGCGTGGTACCGACACACCAGTCCGCCATAACCCACACTTTCCCGCGCTCCTGCACTGACCAACCACAGTCGTGTATACTCTCCCGTAGGCCACGCCTACCTCTGCGACGAGATTGCAGCTACAGGTCGTCACCCATTCAATTTTCAATTATCTCTTCTTTCAATCACACACAAACACTCAAAGTTCATCTTACTGTGTTCATAATTTTAACTATGTTCTTGGTATGTACGCGTCCACATAATTCCTATGGTAGTCAGAATATGTTGCGTCTCATTGGCCGACTTGTGCTCGTGTGGGCGGGAATCAAGGAGGAAGTTGGAGGGGAGGGGAAGAAGACACAGGAGCAGACGTTGTACGCACCACTGCGACTACGAGGGTCGCGTTTTCGAAGCGAAAGTATATACACCAAATTTTCTTTAAATTCCTGGAGCGAACATGGTTGCCAGTGTCCGCCCCAGGAGGGTGGTGGGATGAAGAAGACCTATGCCTGCCCTGGAGACGACCTCTAGCCAATTTTGTCACCAGATACTCCTGGGGTCTTAACAATATATTTTTCAGTTAAGTACACATTTATCAAAATTCTACATTAATATTTTTAATTCTTGTTAGTATGTATCGCTGTGGTATATCAGTTACATTTTGAAGTTCAATAAAAAAATGTAATAGTAGAACACTGCTCACCAACTGTATGGCTTGTACGTAGAGCAAATACTGCGTTACGTATGCTGACCAGCAATACCTTTAGCGCTCCATTTAGATTGTGTTTCCACACACACATAGCTAGCCTACGTAGGAAGCCACCCTAACCATTTCACTTGACAGTGAAGTCATGACAGAAAGAACAAGTCGCTCATGCAGATGGGTATGCACGGAACCAAAGGTCCAGACTGACAGGAAACTGAGAAGGAATCAACCATGGCCTTAAGTGAGAAATCATCTCAGCTTTCGCCTGGAGCCAACCATGGAATCATGAAATTGGGATGTCTGGGTCGGTGATCGAACTAAAATAATTCCGAATGCGAGTATGGTGTTTTACCATTGTTCTACCTTCGCTCGTTTTCAGACAGATAGGAAAGAGCGGTGATGAACCGTGTTAACATTAAACTATCTTCATAAACATTAATTTGGTTTAATTCAACCCTTATTCGATATTTTTCTGAAATATAAATTTATGAACTCGAATTCGAAGGGCAAACACTTCTGTTAGGAATTGAGGTAGCCTATAAAATGCGACAATTAATTATCATTAAATGTTATCGTATTGTGGACATACGTCATTGCTCATGTTTAGCTGATCAAACCTGTATTGAATGACAAACTACGAGAACGAACAAGAAAACACAGTTAAGGAGTCGATGGTTTTAACGTGTGTTGTGTTGTCTATTGTATTTTATTTGTTGTTCACTGTTCACTGTTTTTCGTCTATTTCCATCTTGTTTCATATTGGGAATCTGGTTATATATTTATGTGTATGTATTTTGTGTCTGGGTGTTGTGACGATATTCGACTGAATTCCATTTTTAGAATACTTCGTTGTCTAACATAACTTTTGTTTTTAAAAAAAATTGACAAAATTCTTCTGGGATTGCTTTTTTTTATATTTTTGTGTGCGTTTTATATTTGTTTATTCTTGTATGTTTTCGCACTTTGTCATTCAACACAGGTTTGATCAGCTAAACATGAGCAATGGCGTATGTCCACAATCCAATAAAATTTAATTGTAAACTCCCATTGCAACAAACATTTAAAAATCTCAAATAATTATCACCTTTTTCGAAAAAGATTTATATACCTTCAAAAATATTTCTGATGAGTTTCCAAACAGCTTCTCTTTTCTCTCTCTGTATACATATAACTGTAAAATGTATACATAAAGCCACTGTTTATGGTGGATGTGTAGCGCCTCTGAACAAAGACACGCTGTCAGTAACCGAAGCAGAGCTGCAGATGTGCGCATAAGACATTGAAATAAGTTGAAATCAGATTATTTCCAACAAAAATTAATGGCTCTGCGCATTATATATATATATATATATGTGTGTGTGTGTGTGTGTGTGTGTGTGTGTGTGTGTGGTGTGTGTGCATACACATTAACATATAATGTGTACATATAGCGGGAAGTGGTTCCTGAGTAAATAATAAGCACAACGTTCCGTCGTATGTACCCTGAGAACAACAATACACACATGCACGCAGTATTGCTTATACTCTAGGCATTGTATGCAACACCGAATTCTTCAACGAAAACGATAGGTCCAAGAAAGTTGCAACAAGAGGATCATTTTTGTTACACGAGTCAAATAACTCGATAAACCTTTGTCAATCGTTCGAATTTCCTGACTCTGCAAAAGTGGTATGCAAGTAGAGGGGGGCTAGCCCTGTTGTTTTCATAAGGCTGGTAGGTAATTTCAAGAATTTGCTGTGGATTAGAAGAACCTAACAACATACATCGATATTCAGGTAATTGTCCTTCCAAGTAATTTATTTTATCATATTTTGGGAAAATACCATTCCGAAAGGCATATTTCTTTCGTAATATTAAGCTTATACACAAAGTGGTCTCCACATGTTGTGCTTAATATTTACTCAGGATTCACCTCCTGCGCTTTGTCGCTCGAATTCAGCCCCATCCTGTGTACATACATATACACACATTCTCTTCTCCATGTTGGCGGGTAGCGACCTGGTGTAGGTCCTCTGGTAGTCCAGGGAGGATACAGTTGTAAGGGCAGGTCTACGTCCGAGCTGCTCTGTACGTGATTGCTCCTCACAGTCGCGCGCGTGACCAGGCTGTCTATTCTTCCTCCTCTCTCCTACCCCTCCTCTATCTATCTACCTTCCTCTTCTTCGACGTGGTCCAGACCTCCCCCTGCCTTCCTTCATCACATTCCCGCAAGAATACTAGGAACGGTATTTCTGCAACGGTTGCCCTTGTCGTCATCCACCGTGTCTGTGGCTGTGATGCCTCTATCCAAGCAGAGCCCGTGTTACAATGCTTTACTTGGTAATACGGTACTGAGTTTTGATTGTCGTGGGGTACTCCGTGGAGCAGTAATACACTGTGTAACACTTCATTCCTATAACTGTATATTTAACAGCCGTGCAAAATTTACAGTTTTTATTTAAGAGGGCGTGGTAGATAAATAAACGCTGAAAACATCAATTGATTTCTACGTTTTTTTCCAAGCCAATATGGATAAGATACTCAATGACAATCGTATATAATGGTATTTGCCAACTTTATGGGTAAATATTTATCCAGAATTACTCATTCGTTACGCGTGATCTCTTACGCCGCAGTTAAATGCACGATGTTCCGGCGGCAGAGATTGTGCCTCAGAAGTTCGTAAAACTGGAAACAATTTTGTTTAAAACGTTAGCTAAAACTATTGTCTAGGATTGCTATTGTTTAAATTTCGCAAATTGGCTTTAAATACCTGCAGTTTTAGATTAATGCATTCAGCGTTGAGCTATGTACCACGCCCTCTTAAGGTGGCCGTCTGCCCAGGTCGTCGAGCGGTCCGTAGAGCTTAGGCCGATGTAAGTGTATTCGAAAACTTCTTAGCGTGCTTAAGTTACGTCTTCTTCGGAATAGCATTCAAAGAACGTTACACGTGCGTGTACCTTATCAGGTCCTCTACGCGTTTGTAAAGTTTATTTTCGCGCTGCTAAAAAAATGGCAAAAAAACGGGTGTCGTTTTTAGGTATGGAATTCTTAGCGTGAATTATCTTAAAAGGTATTGGCGTGTACAACACACCTTTAGCTTTAATATTACGCCGTAAAATGGAAGTCAACGCTAAGTGTCTCCCGCTTTTTTTCTAACGTTTCTTTTTTGTGAACGCAAAAAACAGCATAAGTTGACATTTGCACCGTAATTATTAATTCTAGATATTCTGCTACAGGTTATTTGAAGTACCACATGGACACGCAGCATTTATTTATATGTATTATATGTAGAGTCCTGAAATATTCGCGTTATGTTTTGGGCACTAGATAGAATTCAAATAACTGTAACTTTGGGCCACTTTTGCAATTGGACCGTGACCTATTTGTCACCCCCTGGAGGGCGCTAAACAAATAATAAGGAAGCAAACACACGCAGGCCTGATCATTAGGGACTGGAAAATTTCGCGAATTCAATAACCTGTAGGCTAGAATCCATTGTACTATGCATACTCAAGCCCCGACTATTTGCCCACTAGCTGATACTCTGTGGAACCTGAGTATGCATAGTACAATGGATTCTAGCCTACAGATAATTGAATTCGCGAAATTTTCTAGTCCCTACTAATCATGTATAGGGACCCTTGTTTTTCGCGAAAATAATTTTGCCCCAGTTTGTTTCAGTGCCTTACGTGCTCATCTGCAATTCTGCTTCATGGTTATTGGCAGCGTGTCTGTGTGTAGAGCCGTATCTTATTTGACTGAGCCAATTAAAATAACGTTCCTGCAATACCACACGTCTGTGATTTGACTGTAGAATTCCAAGGCTAATTAGAGTTAAAATATCCAATCACTGACCACGAAGCAGAACTGCGGTTGTGCACACAAGGCACTAAAACAAAACTAGGCAAAATTCTTTTCGCGAAAAATAGTGGTCCCTAATCGTGTGGTATCACTGTGTCAGCGAGCAGCCGGTGAACAGCTGTAGTTTTGCTAGAGTATTTATATATCCTTGGAGGCAAGCCTAAAAGCCAGTGAACCCGCGAATTTTTCCGGTACCTAATTATAAGGCTAAATCACAAAATAATATGTTCGCCCATGGTTTGATAAAGACGAGCCGACAACGAAACAACAGCGCGCATGTTGTCTGCCTCTCGTGTAGACACTGTGATGTATCCGACCGTTGTGCTTGTATCACCCTTACTGCTCTGATGACTGTGGGCCCCAGGCACGTTGAGGGCGCAAAAAGAAAATATTTTTTGTATTTATAAAAAATTTTTGATATTTTTTTAAATTTTCATTTCAAAATTCAGCATTTTTATTAAATACAAAAGTATTTTATTTTTTGTTTTTACATATGTAAAATCATAGCCTACAACATTTATATACACTGTGAATTTTGTCGGTTTGGTATGTAAGTTGGTTTTAGTGGCGTACTTAAAACCGTAAAGTGCAAATTTTGACGTTTACGACTCATTACGCAAAAACTATGAGAGATACAAAAGTTTCATAAGAGGAAGATTTAATCACAATTTATGTCTAAAATAAGAAAAAAATTATCTGGTACAAATATAAAAATAAATAAAGACGTTGAAAACTGACGTGAGCCGCGCCCTTTATGACTTACAGTCACTGGCCATATCGTTACAGTTGCTTGCTGCTGAACAGGTTAACAATTAGTCTCATCCTATCACTACTTCACCAGCATGTCGTATATGTTTTGTCATCGTATGTCACTTGTTTACCGGTTCCTCGTCTGGTACATGAGAGATGTTGTAGCATGCACGTGTTTTTATACGCGCAACTGTTCAACTGTTCTCAGTACGCTTCTGTATAACGAACACTAAGAACACATGCCTTTAACTGTTACTGTTAATTAGATACAGTCGGTGTAAAATAAATTCAAAATGTTGATAATACATCCAGCACTCGTGCTACAGCGTGTGATACGGTGAATTTAAAATGCCACGGGAAATTTGCCCTTCTTTGTCAAGGGTTGATGGAGAGGTTGTTGGGAGACTTGCTAATAGATTTTTCTCTCGCTGGAACAGTTCTGAAAGAAAAAGGCAAAGAGACGAACAAGTTTTTTTTTTTTAATTAGAAAAAGTTTTCACAGCGTTGTTCACTTTTTGCACGTTCGCTGAGCGAAGATTTACAACAAAAAAAAAATTAAGTTCTAAGGTGCACAGCAGTGAATTTTAATTTAAGAAAAAAAGGGAAAGGAAAGAGTTGGTGTGCGTAAGAAAAGGCAGTTTCTTTTTTCCTTCAAGACCTGTCCTAGGACGTTAAAGGACGAAGGACGAATACAAAAAAAAATCTTCCTGTTTTGCGTACTTACTAAACGCTAGTTCGCTTGTCGATTAACATATGATAAGAGGCGGAATGTATAACTTTATTTTAGGTCAATTTTCTTTTTCAATTTTTAGACGGTATATGTAGTTCTTAAAATGCATTTAAGAAAGTCTGTATGTAAAACTACTTGTCAAACGTAACTTTATAAATAACCACACAACATAATACATTAAAGTACGTCACAATTACGTACGTTTATTGTACTTATTTACTAAGCATCAGTCAACAGTAGCATATGTTGTCCTATACGCTTATTATACTCTTCTAATGCTCAGCATGTGTGATATTTTTAAAATTGTGTATATTTAATCAGGTTTTAAGGATTCATCGTCGCTGTCAACAAAATTTAAACATATGCAGACTTTATAAGTTATTTTGCAAAGTATTATAGGGAACGCGATAGAAACTATATATACCGAAATTTTCTTGGCTTTTGGGATTGAGCCGCGTCTTGTGTTGCTTCTTGGACAACGTTTCGGCAGATCTTGCAGCTGCCGTCCTCAGGTCGATGCAGGATCAGACTGGGGCCTACTGGATCCTGCATTGACCTGAGGATGGCAGCTGCAAGATCTGCCGAAACGTTGTCCAAGAAGCAACACAAGACGCGGCTCAATCCCAAAAGCCAAGAAAATTACGACAATGGCCGCGAAAGCCTGCAATCTTTGTTATATATACCGAAGACGAGAATATTTCGATAGCGAAAATTTTCGAAAACCAAGATTTATAATTATAGTGCAAATCTTTCCCCAAAACATTACTCAGCGAAGATAAAATCAACTTTATATATCAGAAATACGAATTTTGTTACCAACAATATGCAACGAGTTGTATGTACCAACCATGAAAATGACATAAATTGGGTTTTCTTCGGTGAATTCAATCTAATCTGCATTTATTTTTATTTGGCCACAAATAGCTGTTTACTCTTAGTTGCTCGCCGAAATCTTATGGGTCAGTATTTTACTTCTACACGATGACCAGAGTAATTACTTTGTAGTATTATGACACAACCAGAGCAAAAAGGTAATGGGACAGTCGCAGAGTAATGTTTGCTGGTTGAGTAACGTTTTGGAGCGCTACCCTGTGTGGTAAATTTTGTAGTCATTTCTGACAGTGTGCAGCGCGGAGCCATAACGTTGTGTAAACAGTGTTCAGCAGATATATTTTCATTTATGTGCTTTTGCTGACACCTCTAGGCGCCGAGAAGCATATTTTTGGTGATAAGGTTTCTGACTCATGTATACATCTGCAGCTTTGCTTTATGGCCAGTGATTGGATACTTAAACTATTACGAAGAGTCATGACGTTTCACTACAAATCACAGGTGTGTTGTATAGTTGTAACCTTAGCCCTGTTCTGATTGGTACAGTCATATGAGAAACGTCTTTCCGCAAAGATACGCTGCCAATTAACAATGCAGCAAACTGTTGATGTGCACGTAAGACATTGAAACAACTTGGTTCAGGAACCTATTCACGAAAACCGTATACATATAAGCTATTCACTGTAAAATGTGCACTTTTCATTCCCTCGTCACTTATTCCCTTTCAGCCAATTTGCGTCTTTCACCATATGTTAATTAAACATAACAGTGTAAGTAATGCTCACAGTTTGGCCGTATTCCGAAGTCACCGCATGTGGCCACTGCAGTTTCTTGATTATTATTCTCGGCGAGAGTGGTTACTTTACCAATAGACTGCTTGCTTGAACTTACAAGACGTAGGTAATCTTGCGTCTGTGCGGGTAGGGAGAGAATACACAGTGGCTAGCTACCCCGAGCAGTCACAATTTATCACCATGGACCACGCCAATGAGGGCAGTATCTTTGTTCCTCAACACTTCTTCACACCCTCACCTACACTTACCATCCCTCTTGCCCGCGCCACTTCAATGCTTCTTCGCCACCAACTTGCCTTTTATTCTTTCCCCTTAACAGCCATTGTGCTCACGTTTCTCGCCATTCCATTTTCTTGCGTCCGGGAAGTATTTCCTCGGTTCGGAGTGCTATAAAAAAACTACTGCACATTCAAACCTACGCGTATGATGGAGAACTCCTTCAGTATATTCTCTTTTTATTTTAAAACCTCTTGTGTTTTTCGTGCGCAAATTTTCAGAGACTGCCTGCGAATTAAAATGTTCGAAAATGTTTCTGACGGCTCTCTGCCGACGTATTCCTTGTATTTTTAGTGGGATTGTAATGTCGCGCTTACTCGACGCTATAATATGTTCGACTGGAAAAAAACACCGCCGTCGCCATATCAGATTTATTCAGTTTTTCAGCAAAAACTTTATTGCTGGTTTAATTTTATACGTTTACCTATAAAAATATTAAACATAGTTTTAACAAAATCTTATCATTAGATTAGTTTTGGTATTATAGAAAATACATTTTATTAAATTCAACTACTTCATTTACGCAAGACGAACTACGTAAGTATTGAACGGCATTGTTATAATTTTATTCAAGGTGTCCATCGGTTATATAGCACGCACTACAATTGCCAAGTGTATAAAAAATGATCGGAAACTAATATGGTTACATCATTAATATAAATTCAAGATGGTGGCGGCGGATTTTCCACCTTAATGTAGGCGTGTTTAAGCAGCCATGTTGAAAGACGTTAAGTTGAACAGGTTTCGTTGTATACATATTTACAAAGTTAAATGATTTTGCGTTGTATTCACAGCCAATTTTAACTATTACTGATTGTGTATCTGTTTATATCCAGGAGGAATTTTAAGTTCATTATTAATTTAGGTAATATACTTTTTCGAATTATAACAAAAAAAACATTTACTATTTCGGATTATCAAATTATTACTTACTTGTTCACTTTCTTCATATTGCTACACGAATCCCCGCTGTCTGCATCATATTTCTGCGGTATTAACGGTATGTTAAGGTGTAATGCATATATATATATATATATATATATATATATATATATATATATATATATATATATATGCCTTCCACAGTCAGTTTTGTTTTAGTAAGAAATGGCGATGATTGGAAAATTTTTGGACATTTTTTTAACCATAAACGAATCTGGACATGTTTAGAGTAAACTAGTTCTGAGTTAAGGCCTCGCTCTTTTGCAGTGGTTTCAAAAGTATTTTTTTAACGCAAATTATTACATGTTTCAAAAATTCATTCTGGCAGTTTTAACACTTATATATCATCGTTTGAATCTGAATTTCTCTGTTGCAATACACCAAATGGATTTTTAGATTTTCGCACCTGAAATAGCACATATTTTTATTGTCAAAATAAGCCAAAAGGAAGCAAAATAATTTTTTGCTAGCAAACGGTACATTGTTAAAAAACACTCTGGCAAATGTGTGTATTGTATGACTGTACACAGTCTCAAATTTTTTAAAGCATTTGGTTAAAAAAAATATTCAAGTAATTTGCAATTGTTTGAAATAAATGAAAGATCATGGCCTTAACTAAATGGTGACCATTGTGATGACAGCTGGAATGCATTGGTTGAACTGCTGTCAAGTTATAAAGTTGATATGATTATACTTCTAAAAATAAACAGGGATTTACAATGTTTCCAAGCACTACTGTTTGTGTTTGCCTGCACATTTTTATAAGAAGCATTCACGGTAGCTATATTAAGACATGAAGTACATACTTTTAAGTTTAATAAAATTTACCTGGGAACTACTTTCTGCCGCAGTCGCAATATGACTTGACCAGCGACCCAATAACTTCAGCCTAGCAACTTGCATTCCAATGAAAATCGTGGAAACGTATTATTGTTTGGCCAATGCACACTCAAGCTACTTTAACACGTTCACTATATATAGCTTCAGTGACAAGCAGCTAATGTACAACAAATTGGTTGGGCCTTGAGTACACGCAGGTTAATAGATTCTATCCTACAGATCATTGAACTTGTTTTTTTTTTTTTTTTTTTCGTTCCTTACTTATTGCTTATACGTTATGTGAAATTATTTTAAGTGGAGGGCTTTAAAGTTGTGATACAATAATTCTAAGCTAATCCTTGTTTAATGGAGAAGTCACGTGCTTTCATTAGGAACGATTTGGGTGCTGACCTACTTGATATATACTGTTCATTTTAACTGAGCACCTTCCCCCCTCCCCGACGACACTCTTAATTACCGAAAACTGTATTTGATTGTGGCCAAAGATGTTTTGAGAGTGGTGAAGCGTTTACACTGGGTTTTAGTTTCATGTAAGCATTCATGTTACAAATAGTAAAGATGGATACAAAACTGCTGAAAGAATGATTTAAGCAGGGCTCACTTTAACGTGAACAGCCTATACTGATTTATTGTGTACTAATTTTCGAAGCCTTATTAAAAGGAATAAATTTATCGTTACCGAACACAATTCTCGTAGTAAATTTCAGGTGCACATACAATTTCATAAATCACCGTATGTCGTACGTTGTGTATTGTTTTCATATATATATATATATATATATATATATATATATATATATATATATATATATATATATATATATGTCTTCTCATTAATTGATCGTAAAAATAAGTCATCCTTTCCATATGAAGTCTACAAATACCACGTCCCCATCCGCGCACCTTATGTAGGCCTGTGTTTTCTCAAACAACAACTTCAGCGTAAAATGCCAGAAGGTTTTCGGAAAATGTATTTTAAAAAATGTACCTTGTGCCATTGATTTTTGGCGAAAATAATTTTGCACCAGTTTGTCTCAATCTTTACTGTGCTGCTGTACGTCTGTGCTTAATGGTTAGTGATACGTAGAGACCTAAATATATCACGTTATTATCTGACAGCAGACTAGACTCCAAGTTACAATACTATGTGTTCGCCTTACTTCTGTTGATGGTTGGTAGTTTGTGTGGCAATATAGCATGTAGGACTTCTCAACCAACGATATAGGGTAAACTGTAAACTGCCCACTATCCTGGTTTGCCAGCACACAAAGGTATGAAGCTATGGAGTTAATGACGTCATATAGTGTGTTCGGGAGAGTATAGGTCAGTGGATTCTAGCCTGACCCCAAATAATAACGTAAAATTTGCACGTATCTAGTGATAACGCTTTTAACTCTCGCGCATCGTGCACTTACCCGCAAGTCACAGATGTGTGTTGTCGTTCTGATTGGCACAGCCAGGTTGGAGACGTCTTAGCACAGAAGTACGCTGCCAATAACCATGAAGCAAAGCTGCAGATGTGCACGTAAGGCATTGAAATAGAGCCAGTAATATTTCGTGAAAAGAATTTTGCAACAACTTACGCGCACGCCTGCAATTCTGGTTTTGGTTATTGGCAGAATATAAGAGGGCAGAGACGTGTCTCATTTGACTGCACCAACCAGAACAATGTTACCACGACAACACACGTCCGTGATTTGCGGGTAGGACCACGAGACGCCGAATGTTTAAAACTTCCAATCACTGACCAAGAAGCAGAGAAACAAATATACACACAAGGCATTGAAACAAATTGTTGCAGAATTATTTTCATCAAAAATCACTGGCTCTACATTGAAATAAGTTGGTGGACAGTTATTTTTCATGAAGCGCCGTGTAGCCTTGTCTTCAGGCGTAGAGTAAATTATAACACCAGTGAAGTAGAGGACGTGTGGCGCGTTGTGACGAGTTTGTCATCGTTAGATTGCTCATCCTAGCACGCAGTAGCAATAGTACGCGTGAGGTCGTGCGAATCAGATGAGCGCGAGGGTTAGGTGTAAGCGCCAGTGTTGTGCATCCCCGGTCGACTCACTGTACGTCCTGTAGGGTAATTATACCCCTATCTCACCTCACCCCTCATCACCGAGCTAAAAGCCACGCTAATTAACAGTACCGGCCAACACCGCCGCCCTCCGGCATCCATGTTTGGCTTGCTTCGCCGTCGTCTCCGGTTTCCCCGTCGACGTCTTCCTATGTCCGTCACCCCTCTCACAGGTCTGTCCCCACCTTCCTTGCCGGCGTACACAGTTCCAGGTTAGCATTGGCATGGTTAAATGTCAGCGAGAGGCGTTGAAACAGTTATCCGAGTAGAGTTATCAAGCGTCTAGTGAACAAAGACATGCAAATCTCACGTTATTACTTGGCGCTAAATTAGATTTCGCGAGCATATACACCCGAACACTCTTCGTTACGTTATTGGCTCTGAGTTTTCGTGTCCGTGTGCCCACATCACAGAATATTTAGGTATACAGAAGTGAAATAGCCGGCGAACTCAGTCACACACGCCAGCAAAGCGGCTTCTTTGGCCAGCAAACGTTGCGGAAACGCCTACTGCCAATCAGCGTAACGTGGCTGCCCTGCTAGCCGGCAGCCAGGCCAATAAGAAACCTGTCTTTACATGCAGGAGCCAAACATACACTGGGCTGGTATTCACAGCCCCTGGTAGCCAATAAGCGACGAAGTTCGCCCGTATCAACTGAGCCGCCACTTCATTTAACGTCTGTATTACTACGTAGTCTGTGCCCGCATACAGGATAGTGGGCATATTTACAGTTAACCTTGTATAATTGGATGAGCAATCCTGCAGGCCCGCCACACGATCTGCCGGCCTACTGCAGAACTCAGATGACATTAGGTTAGCACATAGTAGCTTGCAATCTACTGTCAGATAATAACACGTAATTTACATGTTCCTGTGTGTAGAGCCACTGATTTTTGGTGGAAAGAATTCTGCACCACTTTGTTCCATTGCCTCACATCTGTAGCTCTGCTACATGGTCAGTGATTGGCTGTTTTTAGCTGCTACGTGCCTGAACGTTTTATGGCAAATCACAGACGTGTGGTAGCGCAGCAACGTTATTGCGATTGTACAGTCAAATGAGACACGTATTTCTACAAAGACATGCTGCCAGTTAAAATGAAGAAAAACTGCAGATGTGCAGGTTAGGCATTGAAACAATTTGATGCAGGAATCTTTTCACGAAAATCAGGGCTAGTTATTGGCAGAGTGTATTTGTGCAGATGCGTCACTTGTTTGACTATAGTTACAATCTATACGATGTTACTGGGCCAGCACTCTTCTGCGATCTGCGGGTAGAACACCCAAACGTTGAGATTAAAAACACCTAATCACTTACCACGAAACAGAGCTGCAATTGTGCTCATGAATCAATGAAAAAAGTTGGTACTAAATTTTTTACATAAAAAATCAGTAGTTCTACCTATGAGTAGAGATTATGGTATATCGCGAATATGTTCTGTACCAACATAGCCTTGAAAACACTGTGGTTTCGTGCAACATGTATGATTGCGTGTTATACGCCTGGCACAACGTAGTTGTCTGCAGACCAATAACAGGCCTCAAACATTACAATAGCGAGATTCTTATTGGCTTAGTCAAATAGGGTAACTGCTCTACATACAAGTGAAAGCCAGTAATCTTTTCATAAGCTGAACGTACGTTGAAACCCAGCAAACTGTCAACTTTTCCCGCGATAAACCATCATCTCTACCTATCACTAAGGAGAACTTCCATAGCCTAACGATCGGGCAAAAAAACAGTCAAGTGAATGACCAAACCTACACAACACTAGCAGGTAACTTATAACTAGGGCCCGGTAATTTTCGCGAAAAGAATTTTGCAGCAGTTTGTTTCAGTGCCTTACGTGCGCACCTGCATCTCTGCTATGTGGTCAGTGATTGGATGCCGTAACACCCAGCGTGTGAGGTTAAACCCGCAAATCACAGACGTGATGTGTGACAGTTATCCGTGTACTGATTGGCACAGTCAAATGAAGCACAAAAAAAACTCTGTCAATAGCCATGAAGTTGAACTGCAGGTGTGCACGTAAGACACTGAAACAAAGTGGGGCAAAAATCTTTTCGCGAAAACTACCGGGCCCTACTTATAACTGTCTCCTGTTTCCGCTACATCCCAGAGACAGTAGCCATTTTTGCCAGAGAATGAAGTGTTTCATATTCATGTGGTTGCTAGGCCTGGAGGCGTTATTCTGCGAGGACACAAGTCACGTACCAACACTGTCCTTTCCCCGGCTACTTCCCTGGTTACTAATTAAAACATGGAATTCATGCAGATTAGAAGCACACATTGAAAAACAAACTCAGGGCGGTTTTTATTATATTACTTCTCAGTTAAACAATTTAAAGGCAGCTGGTTTAAAAAAATATATATATTCTACTTGAAATGTCTGCAAGTGTGCTGAGACGGAAAGGAAGTCCAATTTATGTTTGTATGTATGTGTGTATGTATGTATGTATGTATGTTAGTGTGTATGTAAGTATGTATGCGTGTATGTATGTGTGATGTATGTAAGTATTTATGCATGTACGTATGTATGTTTGTAAGTATGTATGCGTGTATGTATGTGTGTATGCATGCGTATGAATGTGTGTGTATATATATATATATATATATATATATACATACATTCATACGCATGCATACACACACACACACACACACACATATATATATATATATATATATATATATATATATATATATATATATATAGCTGTAATGTGTATATTCTTACTTCGTTACTTCTGTGTCCCCATTTTACTGGGGCAAAGAGAATTCAGACAGGTCACGACTTGAATGTTTATGATTTATTGCACAAAAAGCCAGACAATAGACAGTTTCACGTAAGCGTCGTCTAGTCTTGCAGGATGATTCAGTATGAACTACTGTCACACACAGGGCTTATACCTAGGAATGTACGAAATACGCGTTAATTTCTGGCAACATACTAGACTGCAAGCTGTTGTACTTTCATTAGACGCCTCCCATTTTCTTGGCCAGTCGTGGAAAACGCCGCTGACAAATAGTGAAATGCTAAGCTTTAGAGTGACAAAACTCCCGTAAAGCGGCCACATACGTTATTAGATGAATAACGACTCTGCACAAAAACACTCTGCCAATAATCATGAAGTTGAGCTGCAGGTACATACGTAAAAGGGGCAAAAATCTTTTCGCCAAAAATTCCTGTCCCTAATCATATGTAACAAAAAAGTCTTGTACGCACAGGTCCTATTCCTAACATTCGTGGATCCACGGTGGTCGATTGGTCAGGCCATTCGCCTCCCACCAAGTCGGCGGGGTCGGTCCGCGCATTTTCGCATGCGGGAATCGTGCTGGACAATACCGCTGGTCGGCGGGTTTCCTCGGTGATCTCCCGTTTCCTCTTCCCTTTTCATTCCGGCACTGCTGCATACTTATCATGTCACCTCTCACCAGTGGTAGAAACTTCGATGTTAAACGCTGACCAAAATCGCTTACTCATCCCTAACATAGGCAGAGTGTTTTGAAATATTTGAACGTAGCGTTACTGTCGATTTGCATTAAATCAAGGACCCACACGTATTTGTCATTTGTTGCTTCAGATTTTGTATGTGTTAAGTATAGGCGTGAAAATGACGCGGCTGCACTCCACTGTCATGTGGACACTCAGTTTTCAGCAACTTGTTCAATGGCTGCTGCTCCAGTGAGTGGCCAGTTGTTCAGAGTGTATTAGAAATACTATCACATATTTGAAGTATGGGTTCCTTTCACCAAATCAAGAAAAATTTCCATGTAAACATAGGTCCATAAATCCTTAGTTTTTGCGTTATAAACGAAAGTTTAGTTAAATAGGTTGCAGGTACGTGCATGTTGATTTCCCCATCCGTATCTTCTATTGAGGATCTGAGAGTATTTTAAAGGTTGTGACAGTGCATGATCTGGCATGTGCTTGTGTGTGAGGAAGCAAGATGATGTCATTTCTGACATTTACTATAAGTTTCTGTCATTAGCAACAGTGAAACTGTCATAAACTAGGAAATTAGCGGTAAATGTTAGTATTGACATCCTCTTGCTTCCTCACACACATGCACACGCCAGATCATACACTGTCGGACTCTCTCAAATACTCTCACATCCGCCGTAGAGTACAAAAATGATGGCACCAGCATACTTGTATCCATAAAATCATTCAAGTTTATATCGACATTAATTTTACTTCCGGTTAACTTTCAACACATTCTACTTAACTTTCATTAATAACTCATAAACTAAGGATTTTCTGACCTATGTTTACATGGCATTTTTTTTCTTGTTTTGGTGTGAAGAACCTACCTTCTAAGTTAGTAAAAGAATTTCTGAAACAACCTGTATACCTGACCAGATAAGTAAAAGAATTTCTGAAACAACCTGTATACCTGACCAGATAGCATGTGAGTTAGTGTTTTAATGCAGGTCTGCTATTGGTTCATATGTGAGACTTACAGGAACTATAACCCTATCGCAAAAGTTATGAACGTGTACTTATATACGAGTTTAAATTTTAACGTCTTATCAAACGAACCCGCAAAATCTCCGGGTTCGTAATAATAAACCCTGTGTGTGTGGCGGTTAACTCCAAGTGAATCATCCTGCATTAGACGCAAATCGCTGCAATGTTTTGTAAATCACAATTTTATCAAAAATTTCCACTGTTTGCCATTTTGCCAACTTACCAGCCTTCGTTCAGTGCCGAGAATCCACTACACAACTTTTACAGCCAGTTCAGCCCACAAAAGTCAACGTTGCCGACTTTTCTCACTTGGTGGAGAAAACACGCGGTAACACCGCATTTGCGTTTCTCGTAAAAAAAAAAAAAAGCTGGATAAACTGAGCAGTGTTGGCCGTTGGATGGGAGTCGTCGAGCTGCTATTACCACGTCGCGAACTGCTGCACGCCCACGATGGTGCACGAGAAAGACAGAGAACAATTCTAAAAGGGAGAATGCAGTGGAGAGGAGATGTGGGAGGAGAAGTGAATGCAGAGAGTAGCAAGGAACAATTTCAAGCTCGCGAGGGAAACTTGGTTGTGTTGTTTACGTCACGTATTTATGCGACCACAACTGAGTGCGCGGGAGATGCAGGCCATTAACCGTGTACGGCTCTTGCTTTTAAGTCTTACATTGTGTTGTGTGAGTAAAGAGAGGTCGCAGCCAAGGCCATGATCTTTCATTTATTTCAAACAATTGCAAATAACTCGAATATTTTTTTAACCAAATGCTTTGAAAAAATTTGAAACTGTGTACAGTCATATGATACACAATTTCGGGAGAGCGTTTTTTAAAAATAACACACCGTTCGCTAGAAAAAAATTATTTTGTTTCATTTCGCCTTATTTTGACCACAAAATATATGATATTTCAGGGGCGAAAATCTAAAAATCCGTTTGATGTATTGCAACAGAAAAATTCATAAACATACGATGATATAGAAGAGACTATAAGATGAATTTTTGATATCTGTATTATTTGCGTTAAATTTTTTTTTTTTTCGAAACCACTGCAAAACTAAGGAACAAGGCCTTAAGTCATGTTAGCAATCTTTATCTACCCATCTTCTTTTCGTTTAGAATTTTGCTAGCGTTACTCTTATCCGTTCATGCATTTACTAACACTACCCTCATTTACATAGACGCTAGCCAGGTTACCATTCACCGTTTGGCAGTTAAACATATCGAATATTCTGAGTGCTGAATTTATAGTGATGCTTAGCAGCGCTATTAGTGTCCAGTTCTTGATATATCCAGAGTATAACGATGCTTCAGCGTTGCTCAATTAGTGTAAACATGATTTATATTATTTAAATCGGATAAGTAAAATGCAATCTTAATTACTTATTTTTCATACCAGGTGGACCACCCATTCAGTTATTGGCATCCGAAAGGTGCAGTTTATTTACGAATAATATTTTGAATATCTTGAAGCTCAGAACAAAGGAAATGTAATAACAAAAATTCCAGTGTCTCGTAGTTTTTACCCGTAGTTTTTGTAGCATTGAGTATCGTAACAGCCGGTAAATATTCGCGTGTCATCGGCGAATACTATTTGTCCTAGTTTCGTATCAAATAACGCTAATGATGACGAAGCGTTAAGATTTAAATACCGCCTTACCTTATTATGGTAAATCTAAACAAAACAGGTACTTGCACTTTCATGTAAATTCGAATTTATTATTTTTTGACACGACGTTAATACAGTAAAGATCATTCCTTAAAAAATTGCCAATGTCACTGCAAGCATGGTGGTTCATGTGCACAAAGTATTTTTTGCCATGACGTTTACATTGTAAAAAACTATGTGTTGCAGACAGTTATTTCAAACTAGTTGCGAAAATATGTTGCGTAACACTGCAGTTGAAGTCATCTATACTCACCCCAAATTTTATTTACTGAAAAGTATATTAAATGCGTACATGTATACAATATATAACTTACACAAATTCTACTGTAGATGTGTGTACAAATACGACACATCTCATGGCAACAGTGTTGCCATCCATAGCACGTGAACTGAAAATATTCCTACCAGTCGCGACATGAATTTGGTTTACTCCTTCGAATTATGGTACATAAACAGAATCTCAATTATCTAGCGTATCTAGTATATTGATTCAGTTATTCTGTACATCAAGGTCGGTAATTGTCGCCAGAAATACAGTGTTTCTGGCAACTATTTTTTCGAAGAAATGCTTGTACAGGGTGTCCACCGACAGGGAAAACCTGGAAAACAGGGAAAAGTCAGGGAATTCCATCTTACAGGGAAAAGTCAGGGAAATATCAGGGAATTTTCTTTTGGTTCAGGGAAAAATGTTTCAAAACAGCCCAGAATAAACATTTTTGTAGTACTGGATAATTAGTTACCGGTACCGCAGTAAATCAATTTGTAAGCGCTTCTGATTACATTCACTGCTGGGAAACCTGATTTAATTTTTTTGATTTAAAATTGTTTTTGTTATTTTATTCAACATATTGAGTCGCATAGTATGCATCTGTGATTCAAATGCATGTATCCAATTCTTTTAATTTTATTCTATTAAAGCTATTTATTTCAAATGTGCTGTGTTGATGTAAAATTATGGAATCCAAGATACCAATTCAGCCAAGAAGTTAGGGCATCTTGTAACATTTTGGGTTTTGAGCACCGAAGAGGGTGAAGGAATTTGGGAATAACCAGTATTAAAATTGGGATTAACCAGGATTAAGATAAGAAATACCCTTGAGAATCTCACCAAATGCCCACCACTATTTTCACAAGCAAAATACAGGAGTGACTGGTTACTGTGAAGCGATCACACTAGCCATTTGGCCGATGCGGGCCTTAAAAAGTACCAGTTTTGCAGATAATAGGTCAGGGAAAATTAACAGATATTACCTGGAAAACAGGGAAAAGTCAGGGAATTCCAAAACTGAATATCAGTGGACACCCTGTTGTAAGACAAAACCATATTTTTACAGTGTAGAGAGCTCGACAGAATAGCCTAAGCCTTGCCAGGGCTCGAACCTGAAGCCCCACGCCGCCCTGTCCGCGACGTGGACATGCCGACTGGGGATCGGGAACTCATTTCGCTAATCCGCAGAGCGTGGGCGGAAATAGCAGCGAGCTCCTTGGAGGATCACCTCTGAGCTGGGCAAGGCTGAGAAGGAGGGGGGGGGTGGCAGGTGGAAATGTACGAGAGCAAGGAAGGCGAAGATACAACCACAATGGCTCCCCCAATCTGCTGACGACGACAGCCAGCCATTCACTGCTTGATCCCTTCCACCAATACTTCACCACCCCCTTTTCCATAGATCACCACAGTAGCACCTATTTATAGGACTTGCTCCTGGGCGAATTACTTCCCGACTGAAGAGGTCGTTTCAGTGTTTCAGGCGTACCTATGCAACCTTCATTAAAACCTTTTAAACCAAGGACATTAACGTTCATAGCAATACAAGTATTGCGCTTATCAAAATTAAATTAGCATTTGAATGAAGATGCAGCCATTCTTGTTCGAGTTGCGTTCTGTAAAATTAAGATCAACAAACAGTTACAAAATCAACGCAATGCAAAGAAAGAAATGTTTGTAAAATTTGTAGTTACTATTCGTTACACTTGAGTTCTAAGAACACAGCGAAAATAAGAACGAACGCGTTTTAAATAAAACGCAAAAACAATTGCGTAATGGTCGTGTAATATTAGCGTGAATTTAAATGGTGTTAATGCAGGTTACATATCTGCGCCTGAAACACTGTACCTCTGGAGACAGGGGCGTATCTAGATTTTCCTTCGCCCGGGCCAAGAATTGTGATTTGCTCCCCTACCCCCACCCCGTCCTTTCCCTTCACCTTTATCAGTCAGTACAGTGGCGCATTTAGGGGAGGAGGCATGGTGCCCCCCCCCCCTTTTTTTAAAGGTCAAATTTATTTTCTTTTATAATTTTTTTCTAATTTAAATTTTGTTGGCACTATATACTTTTAAGACATAATTTATTGTAAAATTTTCTTACTTACGTAATTAATTTTTTTGTGTCTAAACTCCTTAAAAAGAACCACTTAGCATCTCTAAAATCAAAATTTTTCCGGGGGAGGACCAATTTTAGACTTGAAAGTAAAAAAATACACCTACCCAGGCGGCTTCCGATATCTATAGAAATGCTGAAGTGCTAAGTATAATCCAGATAAACGCATCTCATCTCGCTGTAGCCTCTAGCGGCAGCCGCAGGTCACTGAACTGGTGTGTTGCCGATAACTCGCCTCTATGAGTCATCTAGTGGTGACAGTATCATTTCATGGTGTGGTATTAAATAAGAAGTGTGCTGTACGTGCCAATATTATTCTCCGATACGTCCATCATAAAAGGCCTTTCAAAACCAATTTCCGCCATATACAACCCTAGAGAAATAAACTTTAAAGATCAATAGAGAGCCTGTGTGGAAAGTGTGGACGAAGGTGGGACTGTTGGAGTAGTGTGAGCGAGTGTGAGCACAGACGAACAGGCTAGACTGTAGCTGTACATTGCGAGACATTTATGGAAAGAGACTTTAATGAGTTCGGGGGACGGATTTAAGAGAGAGGCATTTATTATGTACTAGAGTGGTTTTTTAGACTTTGGGGAGACTACCTGTAAATAATATTTGTATTGTTAATAATGATACCTGTAAAAAAATCTGTAAATATTGATCTAAAGAGAGTGACTCGCAAGGGCCGTATACTTAATGTATAATGGTTTATTGGGATCGCAATAAATTAGGAAATTTAATTGTATTTATTTAATTGCCCAAGCCCTACATTACAATCGAACCAACTGCGCCCAGGACAAGAAAGTTGTAACAATATAATTGTTTTTTTTTTTTTTACAAGAATAACCTTTGTAATTTTACATGGCATTACTTTGGTTAGTAGATTTCTGAGGATTTCTCTTGTAAAAAGTACAAAACCATTTTTAGTGCGTGAACACTGCTCGTCAACGTGAGCTAGGGGCCACCTCACGTGTTTCCTTGTGTTGTCAGTTGAGCATCTAGCATAGAGTCGATGATGTAAGTTGTGATCGAGCAATAATAAGTCTTATTGCCCGCGCCCATATTCGTCCCGATCTACAGGCACGATTACTTCGCGTATTGATTGTAGGTCAGGTTGAAGGCCAATAACGTATACTTCACCGCCCCTTATAGGCAGGGACAGGAAAATGTTGCGAATTCGGTGACCTGCAAGCTGGAATCCATTGTCCTATGCATATTCAAGTCCCGTCTATTCGTTCATTGTGTGCTGTCCCACTGAGCAGCAGCTAGTTGACAAATTGTCGGGGCTTAAGTAGCTATACATAGGATATTTATTTGTTTCTAACATAAAGGTAATTGAATTTGCGAAATTTTCCAGTTCCTATTGATATGCTTAGACGACAGCTGTTTTAAGGCTCGGTTTCAGTCACCATAGCAAATCATTTTGTTTTTCGTTTGTTTTAAATTCAGATGAGAAAAATGTAAAATCTGCGATTATACCTTAAATTATATTTACCTTGTGCAACAGTACAGTAATTGCGATTCAGATGACAGTAAATAATTATGCCACGATAAGTGTGGAATTTTTTTTACATTTATAATTTACCTTACAGATTGCCACCAAATTATACATTACCAGCACAATCGCTGTGTCTGTAATGTAGAACAAAGTAAATATAATTTGAGGTAAAACCGCAGATATAAAATTTTTCTTCTCAAAATTAAAAAAAAGGCGAAAAATAGTATAATTCAATATGTCGACTGAAACCGAGCCTTAACACGCCTTTGACGACTTCAAGCCAGCGCATGTATAGGTCTGAGAAGTCTAGGCTGTTGTCAAATGAATGCGCGAAATATTCGTGCCTCTACAAATAGGTGTGGTAGTCAACATGTTTGAAATGTGTGTTTAGTGATGTACTGATGTACAAATGTAATGCACGCTAAGTAATTCTCAAAAAAGAATAAATCACAACTCGCAGCAACACCTTCCATGCGCGAGTAGGGAACACTCTTCTTGGGCCTGGCGCGTGAGACGTGATGTAGCTTTTCTTGTGTAACTGTTAACAATGTTTCCAGTGCGTCGTTGCTGTAGCTGAGAAAATATCAATCGTATTCGATTTTTTTAGGCATGAAAATCAGCGCAAAATTTTTTAAAACTTGTAGGCGTGGACAGATCACCTTTATGTTCAATATTACGTCATAAAATGATAGGGTCGCCTCTGAAAGCCTCATAGAGGTGCGTTGTTGGCGAGAAGACTGCATGTTAATACAGTGACTTGCGCCTAGAGGGTAGGGTGATGAGTGATGCGCCTGCTGTGTCGTCCTTATCGCTTCCGCACTTCTAGACCTAGAACGCGTCAAATACCTTCACCTAGGCGGGCACCTTGAGGCGTATGGAGAATTAAGGAGTATAGCGAACGACTGGTATGTTCAATCGTTAGGGACCCTGTTTTTACGCGAAAAGAATTTTGACCCAGTTTGTTTCAGTGCCTTACGTGCACATCTGCAAGTATGCTTCATGGTTATTGGCAGCGTGTCTGTGTGAAGAGCCGTATCTCATTTGACTGGGCCAATTACAAAAACTTTCCTGCAACATCACACATCTGTGATTTGTTGGTATAATATCAAGGCTCGCGACAGTTAAAATATCCAATCGCTGACCACGAAGCAGAACTGCAGATGTGCGCGTAAGGCACGGAAACAAAGTGAGGCAAAATTCTTTTCGCGAAAAACAAGGGTCCCTGTCAATCGGCGATAAAATCTTATTTCAATTAAATTTTTTTGCCAAGAAGATATTTTACTAGCGAACATCTGTTTATATAGCACTGGTCGGTAGTATGTTTTGCTTTCTATTAAAAAATAAAAATTGGTATTTGAAAAGTAAGGGGTAGAAACCATAAAATCCATAAAAATTGAAAACTGTAATTTTTATTACTACTATTAGGAATCTATTATAACCGACTTTCAAAAGTACTCACCTTTAAATTTAAAAAAATAATAAAAATAAATGTTCTATACAAAAATCTCTGCGTGATAGGTTTAGAGATGTAACTATTATTTTGATATCAAAACGCGAGTATTTTTGAAAGTCAGTTATTATGCAGTCCTGAATATTGTTGTTTAAAATTATAGAAAAAAAAAACAATTTTCAATTTTTGTGTATTTTGTGCCTCTATTTTTGTAAACACTAATTTTTATTTTTTACTCAAAATCAAAGCATGCTACCGTTCAGTGCTATATAAACAGACGTTCGCTGATTGAATATCTACTCGGCAAAACAATTTTATTGAAATAAAATGAATAGTTTAGGTTTTATCGAGGATTGAATATTTAAGACGTTCGCTAGACACCTTAACTTTCCATACTCCTTAAGAGTGCGTGGTAGATAAATAAACGCTGATTACATCAACTTCTTTATTTTATGTAAAGCATGACGCAATCACTTGGCGCTAACACATTTACCACGGCAGTAGCAAAAACACGTTGTCACGAAGACCAAGCTCGTGTGCGGCTCGGAGTGACAAAGCCATTGTACTGCCAGGACGAGCTGTTAACTTCCTGAAGCTGGTGTCCATTGTAATGGGCGTGCATGACATGCTTCATAACCATGTTTCCTGCCGTAAGGGCGGACATTCAGGCTCGTCGCTCGCAACACCCTCGGTGTTCCGTCACTGATACCGGCCAAACTCTTTTAACGACCGATTGAACTGACGCGATTTCACGCACCGCACCCCACGGAGCCGATTGAATCGTACATTGTGTCGCCGGCCTGGCCTGGTGTGATGAAAGAGAGAAGAGACGACCTGTCTGTCGACGCGAGTGGAATTAGATACATCCCCTGTTCCTCCACCCCCGCGCGCGGTTACACGTTTGTAAAAGCAAATGAGGGAGAATTAAAGCCGTTTCACCAACAACCATGTCCTGTTGGTTTGGTTCCGATCCTCCCACTCACCAGAAAAAATAATTACGTCTGTGCTACGAGTGATAACATTACACTGTGCAATTAGGCGTGTAGAATTATACCCTTGTTTTTTCTCTGTGCAGATTTTTCTTCCATTCTTTTTGTACTGTAGTAATTAGTAGACACACTGGAAAATCGCGGGAAAAGATGACTACTTGCTAGGCTCCAACATGCTGTATATAACACTGAATGTTTTGTATCTATATTGGCTATGGTTTACTTGAAGCATTGTTTCTCTCTACAACAGGCCCAGTTATAACTGTACAACTTAAACACACAGTGTGAGTGATTTTCCACAAAACTGTTCACACGTGTCACGGTTAAAATACTACAGTTTATTGGAGACTATGCTAAACATTTTCGCGATTTTCCAGTGTCTCTAGTAATTAGGTACTTCTAGAAGTTCTTTAAAAAAAAGTTTATAATGACAGTAAATTGAAAATAAGTCATGATTTTTTTATTCTTCTGTAATTTTAATGTTATAAATATGAATTTTCGAACAAATTAAATGTTTATTACAGTACATGAATACAATGACTGTTACGGATATACGTATACTCAGAGCCAGTGATTTTTGGTGAAAAGAATTTTGCAACAACTTGTTTCATTGCCTTACGTGCACGCCTGCAATTCTGGTTCGTGGTTATTGGCAGAATATAATAGGGCAGAGGCGTGTCTCATTTGACTGCACCAAACAGAACAATGTTACCACGACACAACACGTCCGTGATATGCAGGTAGGACCCCGAGACGCCGTAAGTATAAAACTTCCAATAGCTGACCACGAAACAGAGAAACAGATTTACACATAAGGTATTGAAACAAATTGTTGCGGAATTCTTTTCACCAAAAATAACTGGCTCTAGGTATACTCATGGCTGTCTTTAGTAGAAGGCCGGAGTGTTGAACGTGGCAACGCTGCATCGGAGGCCTAAGGCCGGTCGTTCGTTGGTAGCCATAGTCTGTGTAGACGTGTACACGCTACTAAAGCTGCATCTAGACACAGACTAAATAGTAATACAGACGCGAAATTACGTGGCGGCTCGTTTGATACGGGCGAACTTCGCCGCTTATTGGTTGCCTGAGACTGTTGATGCCAGCCCCGTGTCTGTTTGGCTCGTGCATGTTACTGCAGGTTTACTATTGGCCTGGCTGCCTATTATCATAGCAGCTGCCTCACGCTGATTGGCGATACGTGTTTCCGCCATGTTGCTGGCCAGGGAAGCCATTTTGCTGGCGTGTGTGACTGAGTTCGCTGACTTACCGGCGATTTCACTTCTGTATTCCTAACTATTCTGTGATCTAGACATGTTACAGAGACTAGGGCAGCCAAGAAGTGACAAGCAGCAGGACCCGAATACAGTGTTGCCACATTCACGACTCCGGCCTTCCACTAAAGGCGACTTTGTACACTCTATTATACGTCAAAATATCTGCGGTCAGTTAGTAATTTCAAGACCACTCTGTACACGAGACCTTCCGTGACTTACTGACAGATAAGTTAATTTTTGCAGAAAGATTTATACGCATGACAGATTTATAGCGGCATGAATATTTCGTTGATTTATTCCATGTCAAGTTGAACGTCAAGAACGCATTCTTCATCTTAACTTGTGTGATTAGTCGACAGTTGTACTGACACACCTGTGACTACAGCAAGCCAGTTATAAATAAGTAAATAAAACTAAACTAAGCAGCTTGATTCACCAGTGAATCACACTCTTCAAACTGCACTCCTGAAAAATATGATTTTTGTGACATAGTGTCTCATGCCTCCGAGGTACAGATACACACTCACCCACCTACACACACACACACACGCACATACACACATATATATACACACAAGTTATATCTAAATTCGACCGACAAACTTTGGATGAAAAATGAAGTAGAAAACATGTAGAACACGTATCGCAAAAATGGAATATGAAGGGAACAATAAGCCATTGAAAATTGAAATTTGAAAAAGTTTTTTTTTTTTTCTGAAAAGTTGGAAACCGCGTGAGATAAAAGGACAAAACCCAGAACATAGTTGTATGTTATCGGGCTCTGTCATCTCACAGCAAATGCTCATTCAAGGCTTCCGCCATTATGAAAACCACAGGGATGACAACCCTTGTATGTCGTAAAGCTTTGGCGCTATGGATATGAAGGTATTTGAAGACGAATAATTGACGATCTTGCCGTGCATTACAAAAAAGGTCCCCTTGTTGCAAGTGTGTGGGGCACACAGTTTCCATTAAAAACGAACATCAAGTACGCTACTTATGCTAGGTACGGCGGTACATTGTATTCTGGCATTGTTCACAGGATTACAAGTCTCTTCAAATTTGGATCAAATATGACAGGATCTAAAACGCTGTCCTGTTGGCCAAATTGTGGTCGATTTTGTATCAATTTTCGGATGTCAAAGAGACATACTAATATATTATATTTTTAGAATAATAAGACATATTTGGGGAAATATTTTGCCGAAGTTCTTTAATCTTGATATGCATGTACTACTTAAAAAGTATATATACTTTTTAACAAAAGTATAAACATTTGGACAGGAATTATTTCAATAAATTTATATAGTACTCACAATGACCCGCATTGACTCAACAAGTGTTTTCTGAAGCAACAGAAACTATATTAAGAAATTTCTTTGGGATTCGATAGTTTGTTCGCCTTCAATCAGGGTTAATATTTAGCTACCTTCACTTCGAATTTTACTATAAAATTTAAAATATAACTACATTCTAACCTTTAATAAATTTCAATATAATATGTTCATCGCTCGCTGGTGTCTTTTACATACATAGTGAGATCCACGTCAACGTGGTAATATTACACGTAAAAAAATATTGGAAAAAAATCAGTTTCTCTTAATTACACAAATTATGTTTTAAATTAATGATTCTTTTGTGTACTTTTCTCATATTATTGTTTGGTAAAATATCCCTGAACCAAAAAAAAAAGACTGTAAATTGAAAAAAAAAAAAAAAATGTTTCTGACCACCTGAACTTATATCATTCGATAACCGTTCAAAAACAATGCGTTAAACATTTAAACATTTCTGAAATCTCCTAACCAGTTCAAGTTAGGTATACAATATCTTTAGCGTTTTTCCTTGAAAATTAAGAATCTGAAATGTCTGGAGAATGACGTTTCACGTATTTAATTGAAACTAAACAATTAGTTCCCATCTAAGAGGATAAAGTATATCTACACACGCGGTATGTTGGCCACAGCGAACTACGACGTTGCACTTAGAGTGAAGTCCGTTTACGAGGCGTATCCTCCATGCCTGAGACACGTGAGTAGTAGGCCACTAAGGACGCCTAGGGCACACACTTTCACTGTCTGAGCACCTCTATCGCCACAGAGAGTAGTAAACTGACACATTCATGTCGAGGAGGAAAAAAACACTCGTAAATATTTTCTGTCTGTATACATTCCTGTGCCATGCTCAGACTGAATACCTGCGGCCCCATACGTACTATTTCTCCAAACCAATTTTGCTTTTTAGAAAGCTCCGAAACTCATTTAAATATAGGCGGACGTTAAACTTTTTCAAAGTTTTATCTCCAGCATATAACTTTCTATATGTGTATTAATAAAATAAACTTTAAAGTACTCCCCTGATAACATATGTTGCCGATTATTTTACCGTAGTTCAGTTTCTTTTAATATATTTTTGGTAGTACATATTTTGTAAGTAATTTACAATACAATTGTTAATGTTCCTTATATTTATATTTTAAAACTACTCGGACCTATAATTGTCACAGAAGTTTATTCAATAATGTTTGGTATTAATCTTTGAGTTTTACTTAGTAAATTTTACGTGTGGTCGCTACTGTGGCAAGTTATGTCTGATAGAGAGCATATTGGTTTTAGTAATCCGGTTACATTTCCATTACTGGAGAGCCACATTTCAATTAGCCTAATGCATCTTATCGTACAGCAAAAAAAAAAAAAATAATATTAAGTCAAACTCGTCTTATATATCGGCCTATAGTAAAAAGGGGTGTTTTGTTTGGCCAATGTAACCTATGTAACTGGCACATGTAAATATTAAGTAATTGTGCGTTGAAAATTAATCGAAATTACATAGACTATATTGCAAAAATGTTAGTACTTTTACAAGACAAGCCTTGTAAACGAATTCCAAAACATTTGTAACATTGATAACAAATTGGTTGCACACAAAATATCGTTATAAATACACAAGAAACGCTTGTAAATACATGCACAGAAATAATTCTGTATTTACATATTTCAAAGTATTTCTTGTGAATTTTACAGTAGTAGTTTTCAATGTTAGAAAAAATTGGTGTTCATGAAGAAGGAAACTTTGAGAAAGTATTTGTTCAGGTAAGATAATATAGACGCCTCGTCCACGAGACGACGGGGTTTCATTTGTTCCACGTAATAATTTGGCCGGAGTAGAATATCACGAAGAGTTTTTTTTTTTTCACGGTGACGTAGCCCATTAGCGGTGGGTGGGCGGGCGGGAAGGAGCAGAGAACATAGCGGGAGTGCTTTGAGTTGGCTTCCTCACAGCGGGTGGCGCGTGCTAGGTAAATAATGCCAATTACTCGCCCGGCGCGCCTCATTACCAGACATGCTGGTGTAGGTAGGTGCGACCCTGCGTGGTTGCAGCTCAAACTATACGTCTCTCTCTCTCTCTCTCTCTCTCTCTCTCTCTCTCTCTCTCTCTCTCTCTCTCCCTCCCTCCCTCCCTGTCTTCTCTCCTTCCCCTCTCTCTAACCAATCCTGACACATTACCCGCGGACTGTTCCATCCGTGAAATATTTTTGCGCGTGCAATACTTGTAATCAGTGGAAACTAAGCTTTGTGTCGAAAATATTATTGTATTCTATATAATAATATAATAACGGTGAAAAAATCCGTGAAAACTAAGTTCTGTGTCGAAAATATAATTATACTATAATAATGGTGAAAAAATTTGTGGAAACTGAGTTTTATGTCGAAAATATTATATATTATAAATAATAATATAATAACAATGAAAAAATATTTTCGTCAAAAAACCATTGTTGTATATAATATTTTCGACGTAAAACTTAGATTCCACTCATTACAAGTATTGCACGCGCAAAAATTTTTCACTGATGAAGCAGTCCGCAGTAGTTTGTCATGAGAGAAGACATTCACCATTTTGTTTCATTCCCTCATGTGCACATCTGCAGCTCTGCTTCATGGTCAGTGCGTGAACGTTTTCTTAGGGAATCTGTTGGCAAATAACAGACGCTTGGTGTCACAAGAACGTTACTTTATTTGTTGCAGTTAAATAGGAGACGTGTGAACAGAAGCGGAGCTGCAGGTGTGCACGTAAGGCATTGAACAAATAAATATGGTGCACAAATCTTATCGCTGCAAACTCGTGGCTCTATTCGTGAGTAGAGCCGATGTTATTGGCGAAAATAATTTCACACAAACTTGTTTCAATGTCTTATGTACACATCTGTAATTCTGCTTAATGGCGAATGATTTAGCGTTTTTAACTCCCAGTGTATTGGTGTTGTACCTGCAAATCACAGACGTGTGGTGTCTCAGTAACTTTGCTGTCATTGGCACGGTAAAACACGTGACACATCTGCACAAAAATATGCTGCCAATAACTACGGAGCACAGCTGCAGATGTGCTTGTAAGGCAATGAAACCAGTTGGTGGGAAATTATTGTCAGCAATCTCCAGTGACTCTAGCAATGTGGCTACTCCTCAAACAATAACTAGAGACACTAGAAAATCGCGAAAATGTTTAGCATAGTCTCCAATAAACTGTAGTATTTTAACCGTGACACGTGTGAACAGTTTTGTGGCAATTCACTCACGCTGTGTGTTCAAGCTGGAAATGGGCCTGAGAGAGAAACAATGCTTCAAGTAAACCATAGCCAATATACATACAAAACATTCAGTGTTATATACAACATGTTGGAGCCTAGCAAGTAGTCATCTTTTCCCGTGATTTTACACTGTCTCTAACAATAACCAAAGTGGCGACTGCTGCGTAGTGGTATCAGTGCCAGCCAATCACAAATAGGGGATGCAAAAATGTCCACGGATCTGATAGTCGCCGCGAAGGCATTCATTGTCACGTTGCTCGCTGAAAACGCTTGTAGAATAGTGACCGTCGTAGGTTTTCCTCTCCCCAACCCGCGGAACCTAGACGTGGCAATATAATGTTACCCTGTACCAAGTTTTAGTTGTCTCAATGTCTCGTTACAGCGAGGTCATTAGAGACGTTGACACACAATATGCAGGCAGAAACTAGGGGAGGAATCGCCCATGACCTTTATTAAGGAAACATCCCAGCATTCGCCTGGAGCGATTTCGGGAAACCATATAAAACCGAAATCAAGATGGCCTGATCCGGGGATCGAATCCGGGTCCTTCCGAATGCGAGTTCAAAGCTTTACCGTTATGCCACCTCGCTGCAAGATTTTAGTACACCGTACAACTATTTTCTTCACTTTACAAGTATTTCGTTTGGAAAATGTTTGCCAAAATATTTGTGAAGTAAAATTACAGTTATAATACAGTATGTTTACGAGGCAGTTTTTTTTAAAACACTGGAAAATATTTACAAGGTGTTCAGATACTTAATGTTAAAGCTGCCTAAGTTCCGGATATATAGTTTCTTTGGACTAATTGTAATAAGCCCTACAAAATTCTTATATATTTGCGTCCAAAAATTTTATGTACATATTTATATCCCGGATGGTGATTTCTTGTAAAAAAAAAAAACTAAAACAGAAAATTTATTAGGCACGTTGTACGTAACAGCAATTTTAAGGGCGCGGTTCACCTCAGTTTTTAACGTTTTTTTTATATATATATTTGTACCAGATATTTTTTTCTTATTTTAGACATCAATTGTGATTAAATCTTCCTCATAGGAAATTTGTGTATCTCTAATAGTTTTTGCATAATGAGTCGTAAACGTCAAAATTTGCACATTGCGGTTTTAAGTACGCCACTAAAACCGACATACCAAACCGAAAAAATTCACAGTGTATAACAATGCTGTAGGCTATGATTTGACATACATAAAAACAAAAAATAAAATATTTTTGTATTTAATAAAAAATGGTGAATTTTGAAGTGAAAGTTTAAAAATATTAAAAAAATTTTAAAAATACAAAAATATCTATTTTATTTTGTTTTTATATGTGTCAAATCACAATTTACAACATTGTTCTACACTGTGAATTTTTTCGGTTTGGTATGTCAGTTGGATTTAGTGGCGTACATAAAATCGTAAAGTGCAAATTTTGACGTTTACGACTCATTACGCAGAAACTATGAGAGATATAAAAATTTCCTAAGAGGAAGATTTAATCTCAATTGATGTCTAAAATAAGAAAAAAATGTCTGGTACAAATATAAAAATAAAATAAGATGTTGAAAACTGAAGTATACCGCGTCCTTAAGGGTGTTCAAGTGCGATAAAATCATAATTTCATATTTATATGAAATAGTGTTAGTTTTGTAGACGATACTTGTGAGTGCAGTTTCCTCTTACGAAATAATTTTAACTTGTACAATATTCTTATAATGGTGCGTCAAAGTCAAAATTGACATGTTCTACTGCCATGCAAATAGTGAAAACCAATTGACTTACGTAAGTGAAATAATTCCCAGTGAAATTACATGCCGCGGGCAACATAATAAAACATTTTCAAAAATCCCATGAACTATTTTTGTATTTAAAAAAATTGCAGGATTGTCAACTTTTTTCTTGTACTTTTGCGATTTTTTTTAAAATTCAAAATATAACGTTTTGTTCTTTTAAATACTTTATTACATAGTTCATGGGGTGTAATATCACTGTGAATTAATTTATTCAAGTAGGTCAGTTGGTTTTCACAATTTGCATGGCAGCAGAACAAGCAAATTTTGACTTTGTCCTACCGTTATGAGAAAACTAGTAAACCTAAAATTGTTTTATAACAGGAAACTGTACTCACAAGTATCGTCTATAAGACTAACACTGTTTCATAAAAATACAAAATAATAATTTTATCGTTCTAAAACACCCTTAAGGTGGTAACATGCATTTGAAAATCAAAATTTAGAACATTAATTTTCCCACAAACCGAAAACTACTAGATATAAACTGACAAAACTAAAAATAATGCTTCATGTTAATTCCAAAAAACTAACAGCAACTACCTTTGTAAAAATAAAAGGGATGGCTACCATTTAATTGCGTACGACATTTGTAACGTCGGTATATTCTGATATTTGAAGGTGAATTAGTGATTAAGAAACAGTTCTCTAGTAGCGACTGACTAGGACACCGGTTTTCGTGCAAAATGCACATGAAGCGTTGGCGCAGTGTTACATAGCCTGGCACAATGGCAATACTGTGTACACGTGTGTTTGTTTTATCGCGCCGCCTCGTACATATAATGTCATTACGTCATTACCACTTGCTTGTGTGCTACCTGGCTAGTAGGAAACCTGCATAACCCACCATATACATACAACACTACGGTTGAGGGATAATGCCGGAACCACAATGCTCGATAGAAACGACACGAAGGGAGCGATGCAACATTAAAAATTCTCGCTATGGCGAACACTAGTTTGGCTGCCGCGCGACAAATACTAAAATAATTATTGCATACAAAATGTTTATTACCACTGCATACTAACCTCTAATACGACAGCCACGGAAGTTTGCAATATTTCAGTTTTTTTTTTATTTTAAACATCTACTGGCATTCTGAAATATGGAAATAAAGGCACAATCACACATTTGCTAAAAAAAAAAAAAAAGTTAATGATTTGCTTATGACAAACAATAAAATCTCTTTTAAAATAAGTAAATGTTATGTACTACCACCTCACCAATTTCACGAACATTTGAGCGCTAAATTAAATTCCAACTTGAATAAAATCGATATAATGTCAATTTGGAATTCCCGTCGCGTCCTCCTTTTTTGTCGAGCTGGCGCCACAGAAACTTCAGCACTGATTGGCGGAAATATTTTTTTTTCGAATCGCAGGGATTGTGTCGCTTCTGTCGCGCCATTGTGATTCCTCCGTTAGAAATGTAAGAAAAAGGTTTTGTCACATAACTGCTGACATTGAAATTGCGTTAACTGCTATATGATTAAGTTGTAATGTAAGTGCGTATGGTATCTCACATTGAACTACAACTTTGCAGGTAAAAGTAGTGGAGTTCAACTGTTTAAATTGCTAACAATGAGCGTATGTGCGACGCGGCGTGTTAAAACGTGTTGCCTACGCGCCAGGCTCTGTGTCATCACGCCCAAGCTTCAGGCGCATATTGCATGAAAACTGTGGGTCCTAGACAGTCGCTTTTTGTTACATATAGGTCCACCCAACCCCATATATGGTCTTTCGACGCGTGCTTCGGTAATATAGCATCGTGACGTTAACCACGTCCGTCCAATCAAGGACAAGCTTGAAAATTAATTGCTGTGAAGTCCTAATGTAATTGAATTTTTTCTTCGCTGGACTCAAGTCCGAAATGAATGAAACCTTGTTCAGGTAAATTAAAGTACGGCTTCAAACTTCATAATTTATTAACGAATTTATCTGAATTAGTAAAAACCTATATTTAAGCTATATAATGTTGAAAACGATTTTGGGAGGGGGCGGACCTTCGGCCCGGTAGTAGCACCCCTTCCCGCTAGGGCCAGGAAAATTTCGCTAATTCAATTGCCCACATGCTAGAATCCATTGTCCTATGCATACTCAGGCCCCGCCTATTCGTTCATTGTCTGCCGTTCCTCTGAGTAGCAGCTAGTGAACAAATAGTCGGGGCTTGAGTATGCATAGGATAATTGATTTTAACATGCAGGTCATTGAAACCGCGACATTTTCCGGCCCCAAATCATTATCAGCTACCATTTCTACGCGCTGGCCACTCGCCTGGCTGCAGTTCTATACTATTGTTTTTTTTTCTTAGGGACGCTACGCAGTGACTGTGTCATTTGATTTGTGGGAATTTTGGTTTTAAGTCCACCGCGTGTTTCTATTTACGTGTGTTTTCAATCCGGTTGATATTTTTCTGCATTCCCTTAAAAAAAACTTTCAGCAATGTTGAGCGGCTCTAAAAGCATGCTTTCGATGGGCGTATTGAATTTTTAAACTTATAGGGTCGTAGTTCGAAGCGTGTGTTTTCTTCGTAGGAATACAAATGTAATGTGCGTTAAGTAGTTTTGCCAAAATATAAGTTTTCGCAACTAGCTGCAAATTTCAAGCAAAGGTAGGGACGTTCTTTAATGTGAGGCCGTACTCAGCTGCGTTATTTTACTATTCGTGAAGGAGAGTTTTCTCGTTGTTGGGGACAGGCGGGTTCGCTGACTTGTAGGCTAGCCTCCAAGAACATCTGTGGACTGAAGCAGACAGCATATGGTCATTAACTGCTCGCTGGCAGGGAAATGGGCCTGCATTTAGTTATATTGCTATTATTGGCTCAGCGACTGCCAGCTTGTGTCAAATAAGTCGGCGGTCTACTGTGAAAGTGGCACGAACTTACCGTTGCTGGAATTCTAGCTTGAGTCTGAAAGAAAACACGAATTTTTCAGGTCCCTATTAGTTGTTTATTATTAGTTGCCTTTATCCGAGCCAGCATTCGTAGCGTAGTCTACGGTGTGAGAGCTCCAGGGTTCATGTGTGTTCCTAGCAACTGATAATTGTCACGTTGAAGCAGTATTGTTCTGTGATGAGCAGGGTCTCATTGTAGAATTCTTTAATATTCTTTCTTTTCTCTTGTCACTACGATGGCCTCAGAAATGAAAATAAACCCTTGGATTATAAGGTACTAGCAGTCCCCCGCGGCTTTGCTCGCGAGTATTATTCGTAACTGATAATATTTACTTTAATTGAAAAACCTCTTTGTACACAAGATTGGTTCTTCAGTCATCAAGTGTTAGAATGTCCAAGCGGCTAGTTGAACTAATTCTGCAGCAGGATAAGTAGCTATAGCTGTCCACGCGAAAAGCAGTCTTAAGTTTGTCCCTGCCACTAACAGCGACTTCGCCTGGGCCTTATTTATAAAACTGCCAATTTGACGTTCTAGGGTAGTTACAGACGTCTAAGGTAAGTGGTTAAT
>PNEQ01063091.1:0-41042 GCA_003012365.1 Medauroidea extradentata
CCAACACTGCTCCGCAGGTAGCCGCCTGCCGCCTCACAGTAGACTTTGACGTCACCAAGATGTCTTCACCAGTCTCTCTCCACAGGCGTAGCACCTTCCTCTAGCACTTCCAATAGCGAACTCCCTTCAAATGTGCCGATTCTGTGCTTTTATACTAGCCCAGACAGTCGGTTATTCCCCGCATTACAGGGGTCTAAAATAGATATTTCATCATGTTTCGGATGAGCTTCTAGTCACGTCCGCCGCCCTCGAAGGGTTAAGACGCAGTTGGGACAGGTATCTATGACGTAGGTTCGGCGGGATTCCCACTATGAGCCACCCGGGCTTTGAATCATCGGCCAGCCCTCAAGGTTACGAAACAGCCGCCGACCACTGGCCTCCAGGAACATGGCACGCAACAATATCGTTTAAGGATTTTTCGAAATTTGTACTCAAAAGGGATTAAAAGATGTGAAATGAGTTTTCGATAAATCATCGAACCCATCAAGATTCTTTTCAGAATGATGGATAAGTAAATACCAGAGAATAAATTTTTTGAATTTTTCTCAGTTCGACACCTCACGAACGTAAATGCGTAAAATGTGCTTTAAATGAATCGTCGATGTGGCCTAATGTGAACAAAACGAGCTATCATCGTAATTTTCACTTCAATTGGGAAATTATAAACATGTCTAAAATTAGATTCAATAATTTTTCGAATTATGACACCTAAATAAGTGAAAAGACGTTTATCTAAACATTTGAAGTATCAAGATGATTTTTTTCCCAGAATGATGTTTATGTAAATACCGAAAACGTTGCATAAGATATCTCTACTGGATGCAATAAAGTTATTATTACCGTGTAGATAACTTAGACGATTCAAAAGTAAGTATGGCTATATGCAATAGTTATTTACTTCGGAGATAACTTAAACGATCCAAAAAGCAAGTATGGCCATATGTAGAGGTACCGGTACGTAAATTTCGCAGATACATTCCAGGTCAGCTTGAACGCCAATTATGTATACTTCACTATCATGTCTGTGACTTGCTGGCGGCTGTTACGGAACGCGTTTGACTACTGCCAGCCAGTAGTAAACAAGGAAATAATGCGAAGTGCTATCGCTTGCTATCTGCTTGTACGTTTATAAGCCAATAGATAATCGATTGTGGCCAGTGGGTGTACAGGACTGACAAGTCTAGGCTGCTGCCAGATGAATCCGCGAAATTGACGTACCTCTAGCCATATGCAATAAAGTTATTAACCATGGAGATAACTTAGACAGTTAAAAAAGTAAGTATGGTCATGTGCAATAAATTTATTTACCACGGAGATAACTTAGACGATCCAAAAACAAGTATGACCATTGAGAAGTGAAATAGAGTTACATTTTACAATTATTTCAATACCAGAGATTAGATAAATGTACATATGGATTACTATGTTAGTTTGTGGGCAGGTGGAATGAGGCTTAGTAACGGAAGAGAAAGAGGCTTCCGCCATATTGGAAACTGAAGAAATTTAAATTTTCTCCAGGGAGTCCTAGCTGTCATATTAAACAACGAGAACCTTGTTTGTGCCTAATACACTTACACCTGCAACCTTCTTTCTACCCTCCCTAATACCAACGTAACAACACACATCATGAACATGGAGAAAGATGTTTCAGAATTAGTATTTTACTTGTCAACATACTAACCAAAGTATCAGTATTTAATGACGTGCGTTTTTATGGATGCGTAATTTAATTTCGTTTTTATTTTATTGTAACATTTATTTTTATTTGATAAGCAGTCCGACGGAGCAGAACATTTGTGAAGATGTGATAAAGAAACTTCGTCACATTGAACTATGAACTTGTGGTACAGAAACTGCACTGTTTCACGGTTCATTCGACTCGTCAACCAAGGTTGCGTGTTGTTTGGTTTTGGTATTGTAGCCATTCAAAGTTTGGTATTATTTTATGATCATACTGTATTTATTAGCTTCTTCATTCTTGGGGAACATTTCTTGTACAAACATCCGGAATGGTCTGCAACCGACACTGGTAGGTTATGTTCTATAATGAAAGATGTAAAATACCACTCTGATCGAATAACACTAAAATCGTCACTTTGAGTACAACTAAAAAAAGAGCAAATTTAGGCTGAATATTCTTCATGCGAAGCATTTTTCGTGTGTTTTGCTGTTCCTTCGCGAACTTTGAAGTCATTTCTACTCCGTGCGCAATGTTATGTAACACGTGCGATAAACACATAATACATTATTGATTCCATATTTTGAACGTCTAAACGTCTGGATTTCTTTACGGTAACATTCCAAAAGTACTTAGTAATAACATTTATTTTTCTGTCAACTTGTCATTTTTACGTGAATAACCCACGAATGCTTGAAAACAACTGAATAAACCTGTTACAAACATGGCGGCTTAGCGAAGCGAACACAGTGTTTATGCACTGTGAATTGTTTTTAGCGTAAATAAACACTGATCGGCAATCTTCGGTATTTCACGTGCGCGATAATTTTCCACTACTATGCCGACGGCGTTTAGCAGATTTTATGTCATGTCTACCTCGTACGTGGGTCGTAAAATAAACAGAATATATTAATTACTTTTCGTTTTCAGCTAATGATTCATACGATTTCAGCAAAACATACAAATCTAATATTTTTAGTATGAAAACCCTAGGAAATCGTACAATAGTACAGTAGGGTTCAAAATCGAACACAGTACGGGAAAATTGGGAGAGTTGGCAGCAATGTTGCAAAATTCTTTTCATCATAATTCATTGGTTCTAACGATAGGACTAGATAATCTGATTCCACTCGTACTTCAGTTCAGTCCCATGTGTGTGTTTATAAAGAGTGATAGTTTCAATGAAGAATCGTCAGTTCCCTCCAGACTGTATGAGTATTGTAGTTAGAATATAAAGTGTTCTTCTCGACACAGAGTGGAGAGCAAGCAGGCTGTAGATGTGCGCCTCGCCGCGAACACAAGCAACACACACGCCTGACCTTGGCCGACGTTTATTGGTTTTGGCAGCTAGCAGTATAGCCGAGGTCTAGCTAGGTTGTGTACGGCCTCGTCTCTTGGCCTGGTCTACACTTCTCCGACATGATGCTACCGTACCACGTCTGGGTGGCACTACAACTATTTCCTTTAACTCGGCTTAACTAAACTGAATTTAAACATTAACCCTGTAGAAAACTGCGCTAACAATGTGTGGTACATGAAAAAACACTGAAAACAACAATAGAACTCTACACATTTTAGAAAGTCAACATAAGAAAAACACAAAACAACTGCCTTTGGTAAATAATTTTTGCCAACTTTACGAGCTAACATTTACACAGAATGATGCATTTGTTATGTTAAGAGCGATCTGTTCTACCGCAATTCAACGTAATACATTTGCTCAGAAAGTTGGCAAAACTATTGTCCAGGGATTTTTTATTATTATGTATCCAAATTGTATTTGAGAAACCAACGATTTTAAACCGATACTTTTAACACTAAAATATGTGCCATTATCTCTTAAGAAATTGTAGTTTTACCAAAATAATTAAGTTATTTAACTCGATTTAGTTAAACTAAGTAATATACGTCAGCAAAATTGCATCTGCAGGTTTCGTTTAATTACATTTGGACTTCAGTGTTTATACTAAAATCAATACTTTTAAACATGGAACAAAATTAAAGAAAGACATCAGTTCATACATTACACCCCCACCCCCCTACCCGCGGTGTGAAAATGATGAACTAGTTTACGACTGTAATTGTTTGGAACGAATACTGAGGTCTATAGAGAACGCGATGAAATGGCGGCACCGATTCACTACGACAATCAAAGTTTACCATACAGTACTTATCGTAAAGTTTACCATACAGTACTTATCGTATGCTGATAAAGACCGCGGCAAACAAATGTTGAAGGGAACGAGAGACAATGATAATTCTGTCGTCTGATGGAAACAGGACGTTGCTCTATCTGGTCTAAGACACTATGTGCAGACCTTCTCATTACGATAAAATGTGTCTCAAGCACAGTCGTAGAAGAACAGGTCTGGACACTCGCTTGGAAACTTGACCTCCTTGTTGTTTGGCTGCAGTTCACCAAGTTACCGAGAGTGTTATGCGTCTTTGGCGCTGCAATCAGGGCGGTCGAGCTCAAACTCCGCCCACCTCACCCCACACTTTTTTTCCAGTGTTTACATTATAAAGATAAACAATTTATCAAAATGTATTTTTTATCAATTTATGAAATACTTCTTTCGTTGAAAATCTTACAGCAAGGCACCAGCATTATTTATTGAGTTTATAATGTAAAAACAGGAAAAATGGGCGGAGTTTGAGCTTGACCACCCTGATTACAGCGCCAAAGACGCACAACATTCTCGGTAACTTGGTGAACTGCAGCCAAACAACAAGAGGGTCAAGTAAAATACATTGGTAGATAGGCGAGTGTCCAGATCTGTACTTGTATGATCGTGCTCTCAACATTGACATCGCCATAGTCATCCAAATATACAGATGATGATGATGGGTGTTCTATCCAAAGGCAGGTTTATAATCTCAGAGGACGCTGGATGATGGAAACCACGACTAGGCGAGGATGAAACAGCTGTAGTTCGCCATTGTCTTCAGCAATGTGGGTATGCGGGGACAACACAACACCCAGTACTGAATCCAGAGCCGCAACTGTAAATATTGACCTCCCTTACCGGGAATCAAACCCGGGACCCTTGGCTCACCAGCCAGGATCTCTCCACTGAGCCAAGTGGTCGGACCATATGTACAGAGTGTTGCAAAATTGCATTAGGTCTACAATACTTGGAGGGGGGGCCCTCACATCTAGAGAAACAAAAATGTTATGTCAACATTGGTTTCTGTGTTACAAATCGCATGACTACAGACATGCCGAATTCGCGTTATTTTCTGACAGCTGACTAGACTCCAAGTGACTATAGGCTCGTTCGACGTCTCCAGCTGGCCGATATTGTCGTGACTTGCCGCGGAGAATACTTACACGGTAGAGAGGCCAATCTCTGTAAAGACGTAACATACGAAAATAACAACACATCGTAGTTCGTGGCCAATTGTATCGCAGATTATGCTCTGTTATGTATAGGACAGTGAAGTTTAGTCTGCTACGAAATGATAACACGAATTCCGCATGTGTACATGACGTATAGTTAGAGATGATGGTTTATCGCGGGAAAAGTTGACTGTTTGATGGATTTCAATACACGTCCAGCTTACCAGAAGATTACTGGCTTTAGCTTGTACGTGGAGTTGTTGCCCTATTTGACTGAGCCAATAAGAATCCCGCTATTGTAATATTGGATGCCTGATATTGGTCTGCAGACAGCTACGTTGTGTCAGTGTTTTCAAGGCTATCTTGGCACAAAACATTTTCGCGATATACCATCATCTCTACGTATAGTAGGCTACATGTTACGGAGGAATGCTACATCAGACAATGTGTACCATATAGTTAAATACGACTTGTCTGGTAATTAGCTACCAATAACAGCTGAGATGGCATTCCACACTATCATGATCCAGCTCACGCGCTATGCATTGTAGGTCATGAACTGTGAACTGTATTGCAGAAATGGTGCACTTTTGGGCCTATGTTCACAGACAATTTTTGTAACTCTAGGTATGGGGAATGTACCCGATATATTGACATACAATTCTGAAAACATCCTGTATTTATAATATGTTTCACGAATTCATTGTGACTGCCTTTGAATAATTTCCTCTTTGTCCTAAAATTATACATCAACCACGTCATTTAAAACTTCAGACAGAAATCAGCTGTTCAGCTGCAAACTGGACATAGTTCTAAAAACAACATCTTTCAACACTCCTTGTATTTGGAACGTAACCTCCAAAACCACCCATGTGTACATTAGTGCCGCAATTTCGTTACACGTAACGAGTTTATACGAAGCTAAACGGCCAAGAACGGGCGTTTAAATTATACATCTAGTTATCTTGGTATAATCGACGTTAATGTGCGTGTGGGACGCGGCGGATGCGTATTATCGGTTAATTCGGCTTTTAATTTAGATAACCAAGTTAAACGATTGTGGTGAAAATAGTTCTTAGGAGTTCACACAATATTAAAAACTTAAACAAGGATATTGATATCTGTCAACTTATATTTATGTTTTTTATTTTAAATCAAAGACTAAATAGATAGTTTTACGTAGTGTACGTTAATAAAGCTCTATCGCCTTTTTAGTTCACATTATGGATTCTGTAAGACGTTAGTATATTGCGACCACTGTTACAGCTCGCGTAAGACAGTCACTTTTTTCTTGTTAGCACTTGCCTGTTTGAAGTAATACAGATGTATGGTTACAACAACTGCAGAAAATATGTAAACATTTTATTTAAGGTGGCCACCAGCCAGGGTGCCGAGAGGTATCCAAGAGTTTCGGCCATTATAACATCATTCAAAAACTTAACACCATACTTTCAACAAGTAAAATTAACACTTTCACAGCTGTAAAATCACAAAGAAAATAAAGATTGCTATGGAAACACTGCACGCCAACTTCGTGCTCCGCACATAAATACAGTGTTATTATTCTTGACGCACATGTGACACCCATATAGTTTTTTTTTTTTTTTTTTTTTTACTTTTTACAGCCTACATCAGATGAAAAGCAACTGCAAATACTTCTCTTAAGGGTATTCAACTGCGGGAAAACCATAAATTCATATTTGCATGCAGCAATGTTAGTATGGTAGACATTATTTGGCAGTGCATGTTATACAAGAAACAACAGCTCAGCTAGTTTTCTAAGTCAAAATTGGCATGTTTTTACTTTATACATAACACGAAAACAAATAAACATAATTAAAATAATAATTCACATGGGATCATGTCATGGGCTATGACTAATTTCTTCCTCGAGAATGTCGAAAGACAACCGCACAAGACAACGGGTCTGCACCCACAAACCACGACTGTAATTATTATCATTTAGGAAACAAAGGACATCACAGTAACTAACACCACATTCCAACTGAAATGTTCATTTAGATAAATGGTAACGTACACGGTGGTCAGATTTTTCAACATATAAAGCGGGGTCGTTGACAAAAAAATCATAATCAAATGCTGTCAGCACGCGATTAAATAGATTAAACGACCACACCGACTTCACATAAAAATGTGAATATAAATACTAAACCAGCTATTAATTAAGTAATTTAAGAAATAACAATATATAAACTAATTTGAGAACTACCTACACATTTTTAATATGAATCAATCATATATCATGGTTTCCTGAGATACTTCAGGGTATGGTCGTAGAAGAACAGGTCTGTATACTCGCCTGGAAACTTGACCCCCTTGTTGTTTGGCTGTAGTTCAACAAGTTACCGACAATGCTATATACATTTTTGGCGCTGTAATCCGGGCGGTCGGCCTCAAACTCCGCCCACTTCCCTCCCACTAAGATAAACAATTTATCAAAACGTATTTTTTTATCAATTTATAAAATACTCTTTTCGCTCACAATTTTAAAGTATGACTCCAGCAATCTTTATTTACTTTATAATGTTAACAACGGGAAAAAGTGGGTGGAGTTTGAGTCCAACCGCCCGGATTACAGAGCCAAAAAGTACAACATTCTCGGTAACTTGACGAACTACAGCCAAACAACAAGGGGGTCAAGCAAAATATATTGGTAGATAGGCGAGTGTCCAGACCTGTTCTTCTACGACCGTGCTTCAGGGTAATGCTGGGATGGTCATTAACAAGGCCACTGCAGTTTTCCCTGTTAATTCCTGTACTTGTGTAAGTTGTGTGTAACCGTCTGTAATGAACTCACACTCACAGCCAGTGGCGGCTCGTGGATTGTTGCCAGGTAGGACTGCAGTTGTCAATAGCTGTACAGGGTTGTGCGCTGGTTGACTCTACAGCCACTGACACGCTGATGTGCAGGTGCCCCTTACTACTGAGTGGTCACAACACATCTAGTAGCCGGCAAATATTTCATGGTCGTTGGTCTACGGCGCGTTCATCAAGAGTACACAGTTCCGACTATATGCAGTCCCACCTGGCAACAACCCACGAGCCGCCACTGTTCACAGCCTAATAAATAAAAATAATAATAATAATATAGCAACTCAAGTCACGGCAGAGATTAATCGCAACACACCCGGAGAAATAAGCCCTGCTCTTTGGCGCCGCCTAACCGTGCGTCAGAGGCTCAGAAATGACGGAGTCATAAGGTCGACCTTGAAGCGTGCATCAAATGCCGCATCGCCTCAACGAGCCAAGCTCTGAAATTGCGTGCAAGCTTCCCACCGAACTGTTTTTAATATGGGACACCATATAATTGTAGCAAAGATCAGCGCATGTCTCAACCTAAGTTTCATATACATCCGGTTAGTACAATTTGAAGTACGGCAGATGAAAAGACCGTTATTAGCCATGTTGGAGGACTTAGAAATAGTGTTTTAATGATCAGGGTGTCTTAAGAGTACGCGGTAGATAAATAAACGCTGAAAACATCAATTGATTTCTACGCTTTTTTCGAAGTCAATATGGATAAAATACTCAATGACAATCCTAGATAATGGTATTTGCCAACTTTATGAGTAAATATTTATCCGGAATTACTAATTCGTTACGCGTGATATCTTGCACTGCAGTTAAATGCACGAGGTTCCGGCGTCAGAGATTGTGCCTCAGAAGTTCGTAACACTGGAAACAATTTGGTTTAAGACGTTGGCTAAAACTATTGTCTAGGATTGATATTGTGTAATTTTTGCAAATTTACTTCAAGAAACTTACAGTTATATAATGCTTTTAGCGTTGAATTATGTACCACGCCCTCTTAACAGTGAGGTTCCGACCTTGCCTGAAGTCTGTTTCCTTTTCGTACGTTGGCACAATGGGCAAACGTGGAATTGTTTCGTAGAAAAAACCTGTTTACGAACACACTGCAACGCATTTGAAGCTACAGGTAAACCTTGGTCTTTAGTTTCTGCGGCTTTTGCGATAATTATTATTTTTTATGTTTAAACGAGACCAGATATAATAAAACCTGTCTGGCAGTTTTAAAATGGTTTTTGGCGTGCCAGTTATTTAATTTCATAACAACAAAATAATACGGTCTCTACTAAAACATCGACTAACCAGAATTTCGTTAATTACGTAATTAGCTAAAATCACAGTATTCACTGCCTTGGAAAAAATAGCCAACATGGAGAAGACGATTTTAAACAAAACTGCCAGACAGATTTTTTATATATGCTCTCGCTATCTTCCGTTTTTTTCCTTTTTTTTCTGTAATAAAAATGTGAAATGTGCTGTTATGGCGTGAATTCTTTTTACCTTGCACTACGACACAAGTATCGCAGTTCACCTTTAAACATATATTTACGTCGCAATCAGTCAGGCAAATCAAGAATGTAAAATAAATTGTTTCACTAATATCGGCGTAATGATACGTTAAAAGTTCTACTGCGATGCCTGTACTATACCACAAGGTGAATAGAATTCAAGCTATTATAACACACTTCAAAGTTTTCTTCTCAGAATTTCAAAAAATAGAAACATAAAATAATCCAGTATGTCGACTGATATCCCACCTTAAGGAGGTTGTTTCCTAGATTTAGGGATATTATGTTTGCTGTATTGTAACTAATTTTGATGACGTAGCCTAATTATCAATTTTAGAACCAGCAGTGACATCAAGCATTACTTAAGACCCCGGGTTCCTATTTTTGCTGTTTTTTCGAGTTGAATTTATTTTTAATCCTAAAAAGGAGCAGATATTGCAAAACCGTTAACACAGAAATGTTGAAAATTATTTGTACTTACTTTCCTATTTTTTTCAAAACATAAGTTTCTATAATTTTTGCCTGATTATCGACGCAATTAAATTTTCTTATATTCAATAAATAACTAGCGGAAATTATAAAAACTTGAGTTATTAAAAATATTAGATTATATAGTACGTACAATTTCCAACATTTACATGTAACCGTTCTGCAATATCTGCTCCTTTTCAGGATTTAAAAAATAAAACTTACTAAAATAGAATAAATAGTGACCCGTGGCCGTAACATAATTTTTTCTAAGTTTAACTAAGCCAACTTATTTATATTTACTGAAGTGAGACTGAAATCAGTAAATAATTAGTTTATCACCAACAACGTTTACACAGATCAAAACAGTGCAGATATGTAAACAAATATGATCTTAAAAGAACCGTTAATACATTCTCTATTTCCAACATAGTTTTATTTTTAAATAATTTACATAGCATTTTATACTATGGAGAAATTTACAATAAAAACATAATTTTAAAGAAACTTCCCCGTTGAAACCTACACAGCTGCTCTTTGGAACTTCTATTACGTAACGAACTTCTGGCTTTTAATTCGACTACCTGCAGAAAGCTTAGCTTCACGAGAAAATAAAGCAAACATTTTATTTTTTGCAAAACAAAACAGCCTGCCGTTTCTTCTCTTTTCACAAGTTTATTCATATAACTACAATAATTTAAAAGGTTTTTTTTTTTTCTGAAAAGGCGGTACTGAAATGAATGCCCGTTAAAAGTTTGAAAGAAAATATGTAATGAGTTTTTAATTTAAAAATTCTCTACTCTACATTTAAAACAACAAATTATAAAAATATTTATTATGCGTATCACAGGGGATGTCATTAGAAGGGTTTTACTTGTATGTAAACGTAGCCTTGTAATATTAAAATTTACAAGTATAAAAAACTATATATGTCCGATATTAAAGCAATCCAATATTTCATATGTTGTTAGTTACGTAATCGTTTAATGGACTACAATGTATGTGTTTTATGAAAATCTAAAAAAAAAAAAAAAAAAAAAAAAAAAAAAAAAAAAAAAAAAAAAAAAAAAAAAAAAAAAAAAAAAAAAAAAAAAAAGATGCTTTGATTGTACAACACGTTAAATTATAAATAATAATATTTTCGGCGTACATATTTTTTATTTATAAATTTTGACGGTGATAAGTATTCCTTTACGGTAAAATCAACTGCATTCATTTGAAAGGTTTTCGTAGCAAACTGTAAATAAATATATGTAGCAATGCTCGGAGGTAGGCAGATACAATGTAAACATAATTTGTACCTACATAAATCCTGTATGTCCGGGAAAACAGTGGTTAACGCGCTAGTGTCCTCGAAAGGGGAAGGGCTATGCCTGATACTGAAAACCATATATGCATGACGACACATTATGAAGTAGTCAACGTAATTAAAAGTTTGTTATTTCCGTGCTTTTTTTCACGTCTATCCATTATTCTGTACATGTAAACATTGTGTTGTTGGTAATGAGCTTATAAACGTATTATCACGTGGTACCCGCTGTGTATCAAGTAATTCATACTCTCGAGTTTGTTGCAAAAATATTTTTGCAACATTTTGTTTCAATACCTTACATGAAATATTTAAATGTTTGTTGCAGTGGGAGTTTACAATTAGAATTTATTGGTTTGTGGACATACGCCATTGCTCATGTTTTGCTGATCAAACTCGTGTTGAATGGCATAGCACAAAAAAGAAAAAGAAAAACAAAACTATATAAAACACATAAAAATATCCCAGAGGAATTTTGTAAGTTTTTCTTTAATTTTAACTTTTTTTATTCATTATTACATTAGACAACAAATAATTCTAGAGACAGAATTCGGTCGAATATCGACACAACACCCAGACACAAAAGACAGACACAAATATAGAACCAGATTCCCAATATGAAACAAGATGAAAATAGACAAAAACAGTGAACAGTGAACAACAAACAAAAGACAATAGACATACAACACAAGTTAAAAACAACGAAAAAATGCCACGTTTCGAGAATTCCCGTCGTCAGGCTGAGACATAGCTGGTCGGAACACCAAGATGCGAATTATATATATATATATATATATATATATATATATATATATATATATATATATATATATATATAGTTCTTTTTCTTTTTTTGTACTTTGTCATTGAACACAAGTTTGATCAGCAAAACATGAGCAATGGCGTATGTCCACTAACCAATAAATTCTAATACCTTACATGCACATCGGCAGCTGTGCTTCATGGTTATTAGCAGCGTGTGCATGTTTAGGCACATCTGTCATTAGACTGCATTGATCGGAACAAGGCTACTGTGACACAATACGTCTGTGATTGGCCAGTACAACCCTACGACAAATGAGAGTTAAAACATCCAATCACTGATCAACAAGCAGATGTGCACATAAGGCAATGGAGCAGAAATATCTTCGCCACAAAGTCGTGGCTCTACGCTACTATTCGTATACAACTGTTAGCCACTGAACATCACGTCTGTAATGTGTCGTGCTGGCTACAAGATGTTTGCCAACGTGTATCAACCTTCTTCTTCTTTCGAGGGCACTAACGCGTAGCCACTGTACTTTCGTACATGCACAACATATGTTTGCATTACACCAAGCTACCTAACACCGTGCCTTGAAAACATATGTTTATTTACACTGTATATATAATGAATGAGCGCCTGCCGAAGACGAACTATATATAATATGAAGGATGTCAACGGAAACTTACACATATCGACAATGTCGAGACTGTCAGTCTCTCGTGATCTGTCATCTCGGTGGTACATGTGGCGCTGAATCAGTAGAGCGCAAGAAGTTGAATTCCAGCCAGGTTGACCAAAATTTCCCGTTTATTCGATATAAATAAATGTATATGCTCCATACGTACAGACTTCGGACCGCTTGGCTGAGTGTTAGAGCTCCTGACCGGTGGACCAGGCAAGGGCTCCGGGTTCTAATCCTGGCCAGGGAGGAACTTTACAGTTACCTCTCCGGGTTCAGGACTGGGTGTTGTCCACCCCCTCCTTCTAATCATCATACTGCGGAAGGCAAATGCGAACCACCGTAGTTCATCCTCGTCTAGTCTCTTCTCAAGTGTTCCCAGTGAGGTTCAAACCAGCCCTCGGGCTGAAAACCAGTCGTCATTATTATCATTATAATCATCATTATCATTAATATCATCATTAATATTATCATAATCACTATTATCATCATTATCATCATCAATATCGTCATCATTATCATCATCAGTGTTGCATGCTGTCATTCTGAGGGCTGGAGGCTGTGTCGAAACGCTTTTTGGGCTAGCCCATGATTCACAAGCCAGGCTGCCTCACGATGGGAATCCCGACGAACTACGTCATAGAAACCTGTTCCAACTGCGCTTTTAACCTATGAGATCGACCTACGAGACTCAAGTCACGTCCGAAACATTATGTAATGACCCATGAAATGCGGTGATTCCCCAACTGTTTCGCCGAGTAAATAAACCATGAATCGACAGATTTAAGAGAGTTCGCTATTGGTCGTGATAGAAGAAGGTGCTATGTTTGTGGAGAGAGACTGGTAAAGACATCTTGGTGACGTCAGAGTCTACTGTGAGACTACAGGCACATGACTTCAGAGCAGTATTGGGTGGAACAAGAGGACTGCTGCTGCGGGTCGACAGACAACAAGGAAGTCCGCGACGGGAGTCGAACCGAAGACCTCAGGAGTGAAGACGGTGGTGCACTCGAGGTGCTGCGCAGCACGTGGTGAGCCATCACCACTTCGGACTGTTAAGATTGTACATTGTCACTATTTGAAAGATTGTTGATTGGATATATCACTAAACTTTTATTGTGATTTGTAGTCTTTGATTAATGGTAAATATTTTTGTGCTTTAATTGTCTAAGTTAATTAACGTTTCTGCGGCACAATATTAATTGTGTGCATAATTAAGGATATTGTGAAAGTTATAGTTGATTGCTGTTTTGTGTATTTTTGTAAGCTTGGTGAGCCAGTAAATCAATAACGTAATTCAACTCTTTTATTTCTAATTATAAGACCTCTATCCCAAAGAGCTCAGAGAATTGCCCAAATGTAAAATGTTGGCTAAACTTGTAACATTATCATTACCATCATTATCACCATCATTATCATCAACATATACAGAAATATTATTATCATCATTATCATTACTATCGTCATTATTAACAGTATCATTATCATCATCATTACCATCATCAACAACATCATAATTATCATCACTATCATCATTATTATCAATATCAACATTATCATCATCATCATCATCATATAGTCTACATTTATTCAATAAACTGACTGGAAAAGAGAAAAACAAGAGTATGTATGTAGGCCCTAATGATGGTTGCGATAACTACAGTAAATATGAGGTATGCGAAAAATTCCCGTTGCTTAGAAATTTGTTCCGCCGACTACCAACGTTTCCAAGAAAACGGTAAATGTTCCGTCATCTGACATCACTGTACTGAATGGTGTGGAGACTGGCAGCTACTGGACTTGGCGCAGGTTCGAGAGCGATGTTCGCCCACACGAGACCTTCACGTCGTTAGTTAATAGCTCGCCCGATAAACGGGGCGAATGTTTCTAGTTTTCTCCCCAGCACAAAGTCGCTACTGGACACGGGAGCCTTGTCTAGTAGCCCACACACTAACCTGCAGCCCAACAAAGATGTTCAGCCAGGTCCTATTTTCCCATTAGAACTTTAAAACATTCTTGTTGTAGGAGTTACTAACTAAACAATATAGATAAGAGTAAGAAGTCTTCCCAGAAAAACAAGCGTGATACAAGAAAACATTAAATGTACCGTAAGAAGAGACGTGCAAAATTATCGTTACTTTCTGCCAGCAGACTAGACTGCAAACAGCTGTAGGGTCGTTCGACAATGGCGTGGCCTGCCGCTGAGAATGCTCCTAGAATGTAAATAAAAGTTCATAGAGTGACCAACCTTCTGTAAAGCGATTACACTCGTCAGACATCACATAAGGGGTCGTGACTAATGAGTGGATGAGTGAGAGATTTTGGTCAGCGCTCAACATCGAGGTCCTTATCGCTGGTCATGAGGTGAGTATGGAGCAGCGCCGGAATGAAAGGGCGGGGGAAACGGGAGACCCCCTAGAAAAACAGTCGACCAACGTCATCATCAAGCTCGATTCCCACATGCGAAAATCCAGGGAATGAGCTGACCACTTGGTCACTGCGGCCTTTCGTGACCAATTGAATCTCAAGTTTTGTACTGGTTTGTAAAGGTCAGTAGAGTCTTAGTGTATCACCGAATAATAACGAGAATTTCGCATAAGAAATTATGTGAGATAACAAAAGTATATTAAGAACTAGTCTAAGTTTTTGTTGAATAAACTGACATCATAACGCATGTTCTCAAATTAATACGTGTTCGTTATGAAATGAACCAAAAAGTTCACTACGAAATATTCTATACTAAATAAATAAATTATTAGCTGGACGACAGCCACAGTTTAAACTGCCCTGACCTTTGTTGCTGACTATACGACGAATGCTCATACATCGAAAAGCCTGCAAAAACATCCATTTTTGACATTTTCTGTCGCGATAATAGGTATAATGCACACGCGTTTGACTTTTATTGAATGCTATTCACAAGCAAGACATCAAGCTCGTATATATCGAGCAGTTTATTTTATATCCGCCAAAATTTTACACATCATTCAGTAGGCCTGTGCAGGTGACCCACTAAAAACTCTTCTTGTTTATTTTAGCCTATAAGAATTGCCCTGAAACACTACATAGTGTACTTTTTCCTTGGAAATATAACTACCTTGCACTCACCGGCTTCTTCGTGTTGTTCTTCATTAGTGACTTTATCATTTGTCACTTGAATCCTTACATCATGGAATAGGCATGTATTTAAAAGCTTGGCTCAAACTTCATCACCGTGTTGAAAATACTATGGACGTCCTCTGGATAGAGACACTGGACTTACCTGTTAACAAAATAATCTATTAGCAAATTATAAAACTACAAAATTACATAATACGAACCAAACATAATCTTGTTCAAGCTCGTGTATCTTAAAAAAAAAGTTATTACAGTAACATGGATCACTATATTAGGTGATCGATTATGTATAAAAGTATTGAAAATATTAGGTTTTTAAAAAGGGGAGACATTTCAAATATTTATAGTATATTTACAAAGAACTCTAAATTAACACTATTTGTGCTATAAGAAGCAGGTGGCTGGTCGGAGAGACAGTTAGAATGGACTTGTTCAAACTCTCGTATTTTAAAAAGATATTAAAGTAGCATGGATAACTATTTTCGTTAATCCAATATGTAGATACGTATTGCTAACACAAAGTTTGGTAAATATCTAGAATCACTACACATCGTATACCAGCCAAACTACTGATTTTGAAGGCATAACGTATGTATGAAAAGGTTTGTACAGACATTAGCAGTAGTCGTACGCAAAGAAAACTTTAGTTTACTAACTTAAAACATTTTCAGTTTTTCGTTAGGTTACATTGGTTAGGATAGGTAAGTTCAGATTGCTTTATGTTAGTTTTCGTTAGGTTAGATTATTTCTCCATTAAGTTTTCCATTTTTCGTTAGGTTAGGTAAGGTTAAAAACCTAACGAAAAATGGAAAATTAATTGGTAAAATAACCTAACCTAACCAAAACCAACGTAAACTAAACTAACGAAGAACAGAAATTTTCGAAATAAGTAAACTACAATTTTCTTTACGTACGACTACTTCTAACGTCTGTAGAAACATTTTTCGTTCATAAACTACAAATTTAAAATCAGTAGTTTGGCCGGTATACAGTACGACGAGAAGCGATTCTAGATACTTACCGTGTTATTTTTATATATATAAAAAAAAGGGGGGGGGGATAATTTTCAAGGATGTTATCAACTTCAGCTATTCTTAAACACCGCAGTAAAGATACGTTGTATGAGCCCGCTCTTGCACTGTAAAACAAACATCCTAAAGTGTAATGGTATGGAAGTTATTCACGCATACACAGTTGGCTACTAAACAAACTTCGCTTATAAATAGAGCAACAGTTGAACATTGTCACTATACAAACCTGGTGTAACACCAGTACCAGAATATATGTGACAGTTTACTCAAATGTAAGGGAACGCTACCACACAGTCAAAAATATTGTACTTTTACAAAAAGGTTTTTTGGAAACCAGCTTCCAAAAAAGTTTTTGGTAACACTACAAAGTCTTTTTGTAAAATTTACATAAAACTTGTATTTTTACAAACTTCTGTGTATATTTACAAACATTTCTGTAAATATACAAACAAATTTTGTATATTTACAGCTAATATCTGGTTAAGTTTACAACACTTTTTTGTAGTGTTACAAAAAAAATTTTTGGAAACTGTTTTCCAAGTATTTTTTTTTTTTTTTGTAAAATTACGAATTGTTTTGTAAAATTTGTCAGGTCTCCTAGGTTTATTTTGTTTCAAATCGAAAAATTTGCTCATTAACGTTTATTTTACTAGTTCGCAAAGGTGTTTATACGATTTTTGTAACCACTTTAAAAGGTTTCTGACATGTTGCTTTCATTACCTGACTTATTACGTTCTGATACTAATTTACAAGATTTCCCTTGTAAATGTAAATTTTTTTCTACTGTACACTGATGTACGGGAAAACTATTTACAAAATGTAATTTTAAAAAGCCCTCTACATAGGTGTTGTAAATTTGCAAACATTCTTTACAGTGTGGGATCGTCGTCCTAGTTGCCGTACGTTCTGCCATGCTACTTGACAATCCAACTAAACATAATCAACGCATGCTGCCAACTTTCCAACATGCAGAGCTAACTGGCCAGGACTTTTCTGACCATGTACTTTATCGCAATTAAGGTCATGCTCTCTAGTTTCTACTTTTAACGGTATACATATTTTACGCATAAAACGAAAGCAGATATCAAATATCTGCCTGGCAGTTGTGTTTAAAATCGTCGTCTTCGTGTCGGCTGATTTTTTTCAAGGCTGTAAATACTATGGTTGTACCTAATTATGTAATTAACGAAATTCAGGTTTATTGACTTTTTAGTAGAAGTCGTTAGTTTGTTGATTTGGAAAAAAAATATCTATCACGGCAAAATACATTTTAAACAAAACTGCGAGACAGATTTATAATATTTTCTCTCGTTTAAGTTTTAAATAATAATAATTATCGTAAAAACCGTAGAAATAAGAGCGCTTGGCCTAAGCCGGAACAATACACACGTGTAATAAATTAAAAACTTAGTAAAAAAACATTTTATAAAAGTTTTTATTTAAATTCTGTAAAAAGAAGAAAATAAACTTTAAATTAAATCAAATCTGTCAATTTAGTACATTACACAATTTATATGAAATAAAAGTAAAAACACATTTTTTTCTTGGAATTACTTATGTCAAGAATGTTACATATTGTATGCTTACCTACACAGGCAAATCTCGCGACAAGCTTTTATATAATATAAATTGTGCAATGTAATAAATTTATGGATTTAATTAAATTTAAAGTTTATTTTCTTCTTTTTAGAGAATTTAAATAAAAGCTTGTTTTAGAACAATTTTTTTTTACTATTAATTGATTGTTTATTTTTTAGTTATTTTCCCATGTTGTTCCCACGAGTACCCAAGAAATATCCGTCGACCCTCCCAGAGCTTAGTTCAGGAGGGTAAGAGCTAATATACAACATAGTGTGCTCTGAGTTGGTAGGTTGACATCAAGTTAGATACACTCTGATATCACTCAGTCCTCGGCACGGCCTCACCTTGACTTGGGTGTTTGGAGGGATGCACCACTTGTTACAGCTTGAAGCTTACTTGTGCCTAAAGAAACACAGTTGCGGGTTCGATTATTTATTTTTTTCACCATCGCTAGAATTAGCCCAGTGTGTAGGTCGATATTAGTTAAGACACGACCACGCTAAGTCTTACTGTTTAGCCGGGCAGTAGTACACCATCTGCTCGAAGAGCTGAATGAGAACGTCATTTTATTCGTATTCTTCTCAGCAAACCATTTCATTTGATACCCAAGTCTGGGGAGTGCATAAAAAATAACTAGCCCGCCATCTTGGGCGGTCCACCATAGTGGATTTAGAACGACGCTGCTTAACTAACCATGCATTGTCATCCAAACTAAACGTATATGCAAAATTTCAACTCAGTCGGTTGAGGATAACTGTTATAATATTCAGTTGCAAGATTTAACTCGAAAAACATACAAATATAGCAAGTTATACACAAACTTGTAAAAAGTGTTCTAACTTTGCCTTCCCAGAGCTGAGCTACGATTTCGCGGTAAATATTGTATACATTTTAATATATAAAACTCACAGTTTCATTTAATAAGACGAAATCTAGTATTAATTTGTACGGAAGATTTTATAGCCTTACATTTACATTTTACATCCTTACGTTTTAGTGACGTTTCATGCCATAAGCCTAGCAGTTATACAAAATGTTAAATAATTTAGTATTTTGAAAACAGGAAGGTTGCACCAAAATAATTAATTCCTTTAGGTTTATTTTTACAAGAGTGAAGTTAAGGCGTAACATCCTTGCCTTCCACTCAACCACTGAAAAAATTTTAAGACAACATAACATTAAAAAATTTACTAAGATATGAATAATTATTTATGAAATAAAAATAAACATGAATATTACCGTATAGAACAAATATTATTCATATTCTATATTAAATAGGGATATAATTTTACGGGATTGCGAGTTATATGTAGTTGAAATACTATCTGCACATTTAAGAAACTGAATTACAAAAATGGAAATATTAGACTATACAAAATAATTACAAGAACAAAATCTATAATTTAGCTAAGTGCCCCACAAAGAAACTCTTATAAATGTTGAAATACGCCTTATTAAATTATTTTTGTGGAAAACCTAGATGATTGAATAATATACACTCCAAAACATAAACATGGGCCTAAAAACCCGTACCTAAACATATATACAACCCCCATCAGTAATGTGCAATTACTACAGGAACACATCATCAATGCTTGTCAGCACATGAGACTAATCAGGAGTGTTTCAAAGAATGCACGATTCTCTCGTAGTATACAGGGTTATATTACATGAACGTCGTATGAAGCACCTCCTGTAGCAGTGGAGAATGTTGACAAATGCTGTCAGCTCTAACTGTATGGGTTTTAGCAAATACTTGTCACGGACACAGAATATTTAGGAATGCAGAAGTGAAATAGTCGGTTGGACAGCGAACTCAGTCACACAAGCCAGCAAAAATGGCTTCCCTGGCCAGCAACATGGCGGAGACGCCTACGGCCAATCAGGGTAAGGTGGCGGCCCTGCTAGCCGGCAATCAGGCCAATAGGAAACCTGCAGTAGCATGCAGGAGCCAAACATACACGGGGCTGGTATCAACAACCTCGGGCAGCCAATAAGCGGCGAAGTTCGCTCGTATCAAACGAACAGCCACGTCATTTCACGTCTGCTTTCGCTTGTACTGTAACCGGCACACGCCTGTGCATGCGAGTCCCCTCCTACTGCCAAGGTTGCAGCTCGTCACGGCCAGGTCCGTGGAAGCGCGGCAACAGAACGGCCCGGCTGAATACGCGCCGACCTAAAAACATTCGGTATTCGGGCTCGAGTAACAACAAATACACCAGGGGACAAAACCGCACATCTGACGTTTTTCTGTCCACGACAGATAGCAACGCTTATGCGACAATGTATGCTGGAGAGATTGTTTACCTGCTGTGTGTGCGATTAAGAGGACTGCTTATATTTTGTAGTTGAAAGCATATTTGCTGCAAAAATATTTTGAAAAATACGTAAGATAAGATAGACATCTGCGAAGGGATACTTTCAGTGTTTAGACGCAACAACAGATCGTTGAATAATAAACTGGTGTGTCTATAACAGTTTATCAAGTAAAGCCAAAAATAACATATTTTATAAACAAAATCTTTTCACGAATTCAAATTTTGAAATTCATTTCTTTATTAGAAGGTTAGTGCGAATGTTAAACTTATATTTGTTTATATTGATATTTGATGTAGCCTAGCATATTTATTTCACTCGGAAGACAGGACACTTGTGTTAAGTAAGTCGTGAAATTCAGGTTAGATACATAGGTTGTTGTCTTGTGGCCATTCAATCGAAAGATGACAGTAATTTTTTACTAAGCTTAAAAGAGTAATGCCCTCAAGAGTTCACAGCATTTAAACAATAAAAAGACAGCTAGAAATATCAAGCAAAAATATATTTCGAACATTAAAAAAGGTTTCTGGTTTTCCTATAATTCGGAGAACTCCTTTAAGGAAGGTTATACGTATAAAAATGTTTATGGCAAAACCAGTGGAAGAAAAAGCCCACATTAGTTGAACATTTGTCACTGCAGTTATCTGATGCACTAAATAGAAGACTTCGTATTATATTGGGATTATGGTTTTCAACAATACACATATAAATCAATGAAACACTGTGTCAGATGAAGTGATTACATTTCCTTAGACGAAAAGCATATGTTGAAATTTTCTGTTAAGATAGACATTGCAAAATTAAAAGCCTACACCTGAACGGATTCGCAGAACATGCATTTTGTGTTGGAAATAAATACAGTTGTCTTAAAGATCAAAATGATTTTGCTCAGTAATTTGTGTGTGTATACGGATAACATGCAGAAATCAAGTGTATAGCCTACCGTTTTAGTTGCCTCATTTTCTATACTGAAATTTCAGAGCAGTATTTAAACCTGCATTATACTTTTATCTAGATTAGCAAGCCATATAAATACAGGACCACAGCTTGAAGTTAGGGTCAGAAGAATCGCCGATAGAAAGACCGCATGTCATTTGAGCACATTGCGCATAGAGGCGATTAGGCAAGTTGTGGGTGAGCCAGATTCAGCTTTAGCGCACTCGCCTTTCAAGGCAAGAAATGCTGCAGTACAATTGTTATAATGAGGAAAATAATATTTATAGTAATATAACTGTTTTTCAAATACAGTAACATACTTTTTTTGTACATCTTAGCGGAAAAAAAGGCGTTTAGAAAGAGTTTCTAGTATTCTTGTTATACTGGAACAATAAATATAGTAACACAGACTATTTAATGTGAATGTGCTGTCTGGAAAATAATTATTGCAACTGCAAAAAAAATTGTGGCAATGTGTATATGTGCTTTGACGGATGCAAACAACGTTATTTTACCCAAAAGAAATAACGGTATTGTTTAGTTGAATATGAATTACCTATATGATGGGGGCAACAAATATGTTGCAGCTGCACCAAATTGCATTGCACTGTATTACATGTCTTTAGTGTGCTAAGGCCTTTAAACTTCCTTAATTAGATCCAGACTATGTAAGAAATATTTCCTGAAATGAACGGCGGCGTAATACAAACAATATTCTTAGGGAACGTGCTTTATTTTTAATTTAAAAAAATTCAAAATAACAAGTAATTTTATATTCAGTTATACATACTTTTTTAATGTATAGAAGTTTTCCTTGTAAAATTATTTGTTTGTAAAGTTACGAGGATTTTTATTGTAAAAAACTAAGGAAAAATTTGCAGTATACCAAAATCCTAGGTTTGTAAGGAATTACACATTTATAAACAAACCATATCCTCTGGAAAGTCATTTTATAGAATACAGAAAATATTCATATTGGCTGCATCCTTAAAAATAAAAAAATTATATTATTGAACCAAACGTTGAATGTATACAAATAAAAAAAAGCTAAAATATTATATATAAGTCAAGGCGGTCTCAGGGTAAGTTGCGTGATACTGAAACACGAGGTTACAAGTTCGAATCTGGGCGCCTCCGCGAAGTTGTTTATTTTTGTTTCAATGATAATCACTTGTAGGAATTACTAATACTATTTAATAAATTAATTCAGTGTCATTATTAAAGTACAATAAGCATTTAGAATTTAATTGTTTTCTTAAATTTTACACATACGTATTGACTTTTTTTTTTTTTTTTTTTTACAAGAAGGACCATTGCAACTGTACAAGTAATTTCTTTGGCAACTAACTTTCCAAGGATTCTCCTTGTAGAAGTAAAAATAATTTTTACAGTGTAGGATAGTCAATCAGCAGTTGCCCTTTGAAGTGTATCTAAAAGATAACCGTGATTAGCCTCCTACTCAACAACACTAAATAGTAGACCGTATACTGTCCGCGCCAGCTCTGGGTCCCATGAGTGAATTCACGGTGTGTTATAAAAGTCATGTACTCTACAGTACCACAGTAGCTAACCCGTCCAAACTTACCATGTTACCACGGCTGATGTGTGCCTCGGCATGCTACCAGTCTCGTTGTATTATTTGTATGATCTTTGAAAGAACTGTGCAATGGGGGTGCATGACTTGAGTTATTTGCTTGGACCACGGTCGTAGAAGAACAGGTCTGGACACTCGCCTGGATATTTGACCCCTTGTTGTTTGGCTGTAGTTCACCAAGTTACCGAGAATATTGTGTTTTATTGGCGCTGATGTTAGGGCGGTCGGGCTAACTCCGCCCACTTCCTTTCCGCTAAGATAAAAATTGTATCAAAATGTATTTTTTTAATCAATTTATGATATTCTTTCTTCGCTCACAAATTTTAGAAAAGGCTCCAGCAATCTTTATTTACTTTATAAATTTAACAATGGAAAAAAAGTGGACGGAATTTGAGTCCGACCGCCCGGAAAACAGCGCCAAAAAGTACAACATTCTCGGTAACTTGACGAACTACAGCCAAACAACAAGGAGGTCAAGCAAAATACATTGGTAGATAGGCGAGTGTCCAGACCTGTTCTTCTACGACCGTGGTCTTGGACATACCTCACTGCGAAATAAATGACTGTCAAAAGAAAACCAAAAATAAGACAAGAAAACAACAATAAGCAGAGTATGCTCTAGTTATCAGGATACGTACACAACATGAAATTAACGTCGTTAATACTGACTGTCTGGAAAACTACTGTGTTTTGTTTCGTCTCATCGTTTGTGTCGTTTGTTGTTTTTTCTGTTTGTGTCTGATATATTTGTGTATTGTTTCGTTTCAGCGTTGTGTCGTTTGTTGTAAGTGTCTGTTATCTACTGCGTTTCTGTTTCGTCTCATCGTTGTGTCGTATGTCAACTTAGAATTCTTTTTTAGATTTTTTTTTTCATTTATTTTCTGTTTGTTCCTTGTTTTATCTGACCCGATTACAGTTTTGGAATTTTATGTTGTGTGTGTATCCTGATCTGCTTATTGATGTTTTCTTGTCATAGTTTTGGTTTTCTTTTGACAGTCATTTATTTCGCAATGGAGTATGTCCAAGCAAATAAATCCAGTCATTGTTTATATATTTACGAATGACAAATGCATACCCGCCAGGAACTCGGAGCTGACGAGCAGACTACAGTCCATATCGTAAAAGAATTCCATTTTTTTGACAGATCATAAGACAGTAGAACTATGTAAACAAACACATTTCTTATCCTTCCACTACCAGCTGATAATCAAAACATGTCAACAGCTAAGGTATACGATTACAATAAAATCCAAAATATGTTGTGATTTTATTTTGGTTATTTTTAGATCTCAGACAAGTAGGTAATTTGTTTTCGATACTGCCTGCACATTAATCTTACTAAGGTTAGGAGGTAATGTTAATGGAAAATTATTTAATTTTCCAGTAATGAATATCCTACTCTAAATATGTTGAGGTAATATAATCATTGAAGATTTAAGATAATTTATCGTATATTTTCCTAGTTATGCTCAAAATTGTTGTAACATTTATCGGCATTACTAAAAACAAATAAACATGTATGGCTAACATATATGATAATTGTTACTGGTAGCTTTTTATTTTTACTTGACACCTAAAAGGTTTAAATAATAGTAGCTTATTTGGTTACAACAAACTGAAGTTGCAAGACCATATGGTAGTGCAGGCAAACTTCTTTAAACTGAAATAAAAAATAAAACAATACACGCAAGCATTATCACAGTTATTTTTCTTGTTGACTACAATTTGGTTCTGCACTATCATCTCATAAAGCAGTATAATATAAGTTTCAAGTCGTAGACTATCCAAAAAACTTACCTTTTTTTGATAGGGTTTACCTTCGAAATTAGAACAAATTTATTATCAATGTTATCATTATAGCCGTAAAACACACAATATTTAAAAAAAATGTAAATATATTTGTTGTAGACTACATAGCAAACATTTGCACTCTCACAATCTAATTAGAAATAATCAACATAAAGCGTAAGTAATAATAAACAAACATGGGTAGGCCTAATTGCCCAGGTCAGCTTTAAATAATTTTGCTAATACATATGATTAAACAAGTACACTTAAATGCCCAGTAAATACACAGGCCTAATTATTCTGTCCTTTCCTCTAGGTAATATGTGGGCCTACATTTCTGCAGCTGACAGGCACAAAATTTCACATGGATTTGATATTAAATCGTACAACTTACTTACTAAAAAAAAAACCTTTAACATGGACTTTAAAAAAAATTATTGAGTCGGCGCCATGAAAAAAAAAGCGTGCTTATATACAGGCCTACAACAAGAAACGTGTTTACTCATAAATTCTGTTAAAATAAATGGAAGATAACGTTATTTTACTTTATTATCTGTAGTACTTTCCTCTGGACGGATTACCTGCTTCTTACTTAGCAACTTTTTTTTGTGGACGTGCCAAGCCCAGCTGCCGAGCAGTCGTTATCAAGGCTGAACGTTTTTCCAGTTCTCGTCTTCCAAAACACGTCTTAATGTCCCGTTGTCGTTCGCGATTACCGGCCGGTGTTTTTAAATTCACGCGTTGCAATGCACGTACATAAACATTTGCATAGAATATTAAAATAACACCATATAAGGATTACAAACACAAACGGAAAGTCTCAGTTCCGAACATGGCCGTCCTTTGTTTTGGTTGCCGGTACAAGTCGACTGATAACGGTGCGGTTGTTTGTAAAGTAGTTATAGAAATTACGCAATTTGAATAGAATAAAATAGTTAACTGACAAATGCTGAATATGGAGTCGTGTTATTATATTACGGTTCCTCCAAAATGCTTACTTATATCTCACGTATAATACACACTATTTTCAACGTCGGCGATGGAAGTTAACTAATTTGTTGTTCAGGGCTGCCACTACTGCTTCATAAGGCCACACGATCACGCCTGGTTGTTTGAAATGGTGTGTTATTGTGGCACAAGTTACGAATATTGGTAGCATCAGTTGTCAAAATACGGAATTCTTACATAGGGTGGACATTACGCATTCATTGCTGTGGTATAACCTACCTGTACCGCTTCAACGGTTCTTTTCCCTCCAGTGCCTTGCACACAACAACTAAGCCCGCTGTAGCTGATGTTTGTGAAACAGTCAATAGAGCGACCACCAGAACTGCGCGCGCTTCTTTCTCCCTCGCTTCCCAGCGCTCAGACATGCGCAGACATTTGCCGGTTACAATACGTGGAGCTGTTACGCTATTTGACTGAGCCGATATGAATCCCGCTATTGAGAGGACATGCTAGCAGCGACGACAGTGCAATTAGGAGAGTAGTTGCTCAGCGGTTCCCCCCACCTGCACTGAAGTGCAGCAATATAACTCTATGTATCGTGGGAAATGAGGTCTGTCTTCTTCGAGCCTTCCAGACGTCAGCAGCTCGCCGTCCTTCCGTTATCACTAACGGCGAGGTCTAAGATGTCCAAAGGGTAACTTATCATAAAATAGAACATAAACTTAATTACCTAAACAGCCGCCCTCTTCTTATCTAAACAATGTAATGCAACCATGTAGTGTAACGACAACATATTCATTTAACCGTTACCCTCACATTAAGTATTACCCACTTAACTAGTTCCAGAACAAAGTGCCTACCTGCGGCTACAGCCACCCTTTTAACCTTTGTGTAAAACTGTTAAATAACTGTTTTATAACAGTAGGCACAAAAATGTTCGCGATAAACCATAGACTCGCTGATGACGTATTCTCTCTTTCTATGCCAGCAGTGTATGTTCGGTGGATTGCTTATATTGCGGATATACTGTCTGGAGTCTGTTCATTTTATTACAGTATGTTTAGTATAGTGGCCAGTTTCGTCAGCGAAGAGAAAATATGTCGTGGTTTACCTAAAGTCTCTCAGTACAGTATATAATCAGTTTGAAGGAGCCTTATAAGCTGAGTGTCGATGACTCATCGTCAATGCCATAGTGTCATTATCTCACAAGATATAATCTATGCCTAGTACAAAGCATAAGATTTAGTATTGTTACATTTATCACTTAATAAAACTCTTAGCAGATAAAGGACATCTTAAGCCAGCGGGCCTAGAAGAATTGCATTTTGTACAGGAGTTCCTTACATAACTTTGGTGAGCACTAAGAAAGGATTTCTGAAAATTAATCCCATAAGGGGGTTTAAATAATAGGGGACAAAAGTTTGTATGGAAGTTTGTCGATTTTTACATTTATGACTTCACACACACACACACACACACACACACACACACACATATATATATATATATATATATATATATATATATATATATATATATATATATATATATATATATATATATATATATTCGGAATAAAGTGAGCACTCAAGCCCTGATTAATTTATATTTTCCGTCAGTTTATATAATTCCGTTGCATGTAAACATAAACATTGCCATGTGCTTTTATATACAGAGGCTTGTACAATGTTTCCATCCATTTACATTACACTGCTGCGATAAATGTTATCCATTATACCTAATCATTAAATGAACGGATGCTATTATGATGTACTCAATAGTAATCTTTGTTATAAATACCTGCGAGTTAACGTTTTAAATCACTGTTTTCTCTGCATCGACTCTAATCGGATGTGCCGTTACTTATCTCGTAAATGCATGCGTAGTATAGTAATTTGTAATTCAAAACCGCAACTGTAAACACACACGACACACACAATTCAAGTTCCATTAAGCATACTGCCACGAAAGACGACACAGTCAACAAAAGCAATAAATAACGTATTTTCTTAATGTGTGAAGCAGAAAAAATGCTATTTCTAATTCCATATGCTCAGGCTGGCGATCGTAAAACATAACAGATTACAGATTACTAATGTCTTCACATCATTTAGCAATGATATTCATAAACAGTTACTTCTAATACTTTTGAATGTGTTCGTCAGAAACCCATATTTTTTACACAACGGACAGAGCAACGAGCACTCATGACTCAACTCGCTTTACGCAGCGAAAACCTAGCTCTGGTGCCACCTGTCGGTGTAATTTTGAACTACCTCTGTGTCGCGAACGTTAGCGGCTGTGTGTCAACGACAGTTTTGAATTCAGCAGGCGGTTGCATCACTTTGTCGTGGCGCTAATCAAGTCGAACTACACAGTCAGTAGGTATGCCAATAAGATCATAAATACATATTTTAAAGTATATTGTATACGGAGAGGTCGATTGCATTTGATGTTCTTTCAATAATGCTGTAATCAAATAAGAAAATACACGGAACTACATGCAGTGATTCGCTACCAACCATACAAACAATAATTTAACTGGGGCTAGGTATGTTTAGGGATGGAGGTCTTTGATAAAAGAAAGAAAATTGATAAAGCTAACCTATAGTTTATTTACAACTATCTATACAAAAATAACCTATGTCTATAATGATTTATCATAATAGATGTCAAACAAAACAAATAACTATTATATACATACAGGTTATAAAATCTAAATAATACATCTACATAAGTCCTCTGTATATGGAAAGTCTTACTAGTCACTCACAATGGTGTACCCAACGAAAGAATACCGACGAATCTTATGTGGCCTAGAAACACCTTCTTCCCACTACTTGCTGCGGTCCAACTCGCCGTACATATTCGAACACTCGTCCCAACTCAATACTCCTTGCCATTCGTCACTATCACTTTACTCGCACCAGGCATCTGCCAGCCAAAAACTCTCTCGCCTCTGCTGCAGCCCCCTTTTATATACACACTAACATCTCGAATTCTCTCGGCAAGTCTCTGATCTCCAACCTCCTGGAAAGGTGTCGCTTCAAGGTCAAGCACCACCCCGAGGAGAGATAAAGAAGGAACAGGAACATTCCAGACCACTATATCTCCTTCTGTTAGCCGAAATTGGGTGCAGGTGGTCGCCACCGCACATGGGCGGCACAATTTACGTCAAACCTCTTTGTTATTGCCGCTGCTATATCAGCTTACACTGCTCTCCGACTATCGCGGTGTGCAGGTTGTTATCGTGGCGTCACTCAAGGTAATACAATCCATGTAGTGCACAAGGAGGTCTTTTAGCTCTGCCGCCACTGTATCGTATTTCGCCGCTCTGCCAGACAGCCACGGTGCCAAGGAGTGTGTTGGGAGGGAGGGGGGGGGTGTGACCTAGCTCCGCCGCCACTGTATCGTACTGCACCGCCCAGCCAGACAGTCGCGACTCGCAACTATATATCCAGTTGCAATGAAACTTCGGTGAGTTATGCGTGTGCCCGGGAAGGTTTCAGTACAGAAAAAAGTGGGGACAAAACGGGATACAGGGGCAGAACGATGTACCACAAACCTTATTGAAAAATTTTATTTTTCAAAATGTTTCTAAATCGGCTGTTAATGGCCTATAACATCTTTTTGCACTAAGTAGTGTTTTCCAAGACTTTTTAGTTACAGAAATATTTTCGCAATAAATTGAAAACCCCGCCCCCAATGGCGTGCGGCACGTGATTGCCGCGACAAATAGATATTGCTTATGCTCTAACAACTGGAATACGTCGCATTGAAGGTGCAAAACACTGACAACAAATAATACTTAGGCAACCATTAAGTCCTTGAGAACCCAGATGTTGATGGAAATTCAAATTTACGAGTGAGTAAGAGATTTTGGTAAGCGCTCGACATCGAGGTCTTCAGCGTTAATAGGGGTGAAATGAGGTGAGTATGGAGCAGCGCCGGAATGAAGGGGAGGGGGAAACGCGAGATCCTCGGGAAAACCAACCGACCAGCGGCATCGTCCAGCACGTTTCCCACATGCGACCCCGCCGAGAATCGAACCCGGATCGCCTTGGTGGGAGGCGAACAGTCTGACCATTCGGCCTTCAAACCTACGAAATTCGACAGGAAATTATCTCAAATTTCTCTTCCTTAACCAGCTAGTAAATATAAACCATTCAGCTAGGTTAACCTTTTCTGTGATTTAGCGGCATACAGTAGTAATAAAACATCTGTATTTTGCCAATATTATTACTTGTTAAGTATTCTAACAAGTGCTAAAGTGACATGATTGCTGAATTTCAACTCTAGCAAACATTTCCTCGTTGTTTACATAACCGGTGGTCGCCGCCATATTTGCAATGAAACGCAGAACTGTCTCCGGAGACGGAGTGGCAAATATTGCTCTGAGAGAACACTACGCGACTGCGACTTGCAAATGGAATATGAAAAACGGAACGTTCTCACCACGAGTTCCGACAACTGAATTAAGCGGAACTCGGCCAGTGCGCACCGAGAACAGTCCGGAACAGATATTGGAATACGCCGTCGTTACATACTGTAGTCATTCGAATATCAGGAGTGAGAGATAGTCGCCATTTTGAATTTTTGAACTTTGTGTTATAACTTTTTTTTCTGGGTAAATTGATGCAACTTAACCTAACTACAGAATATAATACATACTAAGGGAATTTTGGACTTTGGACTTTGTTTGCCATTATTGGTTTTATAGATAGAATTGAAGTTAGAAAATTCTTATTGCTTTCTTAACTGCTGTTCGATCTGTAGCAACAGTAACGGAAAATAAAGATTTAAGGTGTCTAAAATTCTATCAAAATGTATTCTATTCTGTCATTAAGTTAAAGTTACTTAGATTTAGCCAGAAGAAAAGTTATGACAGAAAATTCAAAAATTCAAGATGGTAACTATCACTCACTTTTAAAGCATTGCCAACACTTGTCACTTCACGGCTTGTTTGCACTCTCAGCTGTCTAAATACCAATAGTGCGCACGTAACGACTTTCTACAACGCTGTAACATAGACCGAGACCGACATTGTTCTCTGGTGTATTTAGTTTTAGGGCCCATGTTGGCCTTTTTTTTTATGTTTGCATGTGTAAGTGCAAGTCATACTATATGTCACAGCTAGTTTCGCCCGGTGATTTAGACAGTGTGTACTATAGTAGGTAGTTATCTTGGCTTCTCACAGCGCGTGGGTGTGGGGTCAGAGGCACAGGGGAAGAAGAGGCGATAAGAAGAAGACACACAATCTACAGCCGTGTAGTAGCTGTTAGGAAAATATCGACCACACAAATATGTTACACTGGATTTATTTGCTTGGACATACTCCATTGCGAAATAAATGACTGTCAAAAGAAAAAGAAAAATAAGACAAGAAAACATAAATAAGCAGAGTATGCTTTAGTCATCAGGATACATACACAACATGAAATTCCGAAAACTAGAATCTGGTAAGATAAAACAATGAACAAACAGAAAATAAAAAAATAACAAAAAAATAAAAAATATATTTAAAAAAAGAAACCTAAGTTGACATGCGACACAACGATGAGACGAAACAAAACACAAAGATGTCGGACACAAACAGAAAAACAACAAACAACACAAACGATGAGACGAAATAAAATACAGTAGTTTTCCAAACAGTCAGTATGAACGACGTTTCGGGAACTGGAATCTGTTCCCGTCATCAGGTAGACACACAGGGTTCAGGAACACGAGTGCGACAATTCTTTCAAAGATAATAAATATGTTACACTTATGTAGTGTATGACGGAACGCACCGAATGTTTATCGCCCTGCTAGTATCAACCTGGCAGGTGGCCCCGGACAGTAGGATATCAGTTTCTCTTCGCGTTCCCATCCTGAAAACAGCACTAGGGAGCTCAGAAGCCAACTTAACTGACAGCCATAGTACGAACGTAAACCTTGTTTTGGTCGTGTACCGTAGAGGTGTTATGTAACAGGCACTTTGACATCTCGGTTGAGTGGTTCATCTTCTCACTCAAGTGCTCATTGTTGAACGATTGAATTAGCAACAGATGCGGGATAATGTCACTGAGTTCTAATGACGCATTATTAGTCAGTATCCAACTGTTAAGATTTCACTATACCCTTGATGTACAAATTTTTTGTTTTAATGCCGTAGTATTTGTTTTAGAGTATAGGCCCTAAATCGAAAATTTTAGTTTGAAGAACCAATTAAATGTGTGTGTTCCATTATTTCTGCCATAAATTTGCATTACTTGGTAAATGCAATTTGTAAACAGTGATAGAAAAAATATTAAGTATCCATTTTTTTCAATTACTGATTACAAATTGAATTTAACATATAAGATAAATTTAGTGCAAACACGTTTAAGTAAGCTTAGATTAAATTAGTTATTCAAACAAACATTTTTTATTTATCCTCTAAAACCAATATTACGGCTTTAAAACAAAGAATTTGTACGTCAGGTGTATAGTGGAATCTTAATGACAAAGACCACGACATATTATCTGCAGTGCTTCTGAGAATTGTCAGCTTGAAAGCAGACAATCTCTAAGCGCACAACCTCCAATATTTCCGGTGTTTCACTATGGTGCGTTAAGCTAGCAACTTTACTGCAAAGTGTGTTGCATACCTTCCTGCAGTTTATTAACCATCCCATGCTTGTTTTTCTCGAAACCGACAGCTTTGTTCCTGATGGTATCACAATAGCAATACTTGTTCAGTTTTCTGTGATCATTGCTCATTCATTGTTAGCAAATATTATTCCAGTTCGTATATTTATTTTACATTAACCCTAGCTTAACCACCTTCTATGCTTCCTTTTGGTGACAAATACAACACAAACAACCATAATACTACAATACCCTTTTGCAAAAACGTCACGTGTATAGTGGTAAGTATTAATAATTGTACGTGGAAAAGCTCATGTTGGGTTAGGGAGAGTTATCTACAACGATGCAAATGAAAGCAAACTGTTTTAAATACTTTTCGGTTCAAACAACAATAAAATGCAAAGAACAGACAAATCAGACTTGAGATCCGGAATGGGGAGAATAAACGTAAACGGTATAGTTACATGAAGTGCACTTCTTACTGTGGAATGTCGAAATACATAGAATATTTTAAGCGCTACTGAGCCGCGCCAATGAGTTGGTAACGCGACATCTTGATCGATAAAAGGATCTATCTGAACGAAAACATTTCAGCATTCTCGCCTCAAGAGTAGTCGGAATATCACGTTAGAGCAATTCCAGAACGGCTGAATCAAGAAGCAAACGCAAGTCCTTCCGAAGGACTGCCAAAATTTTAACTAAATCTCTTAAAATCGGATTCGTTTAAATAAAATTCTCAAACTAAAAAGTTGGACAGTTTTTGTTACTTTTGAATTATACACATTAGCCCTAGAATAGTATAAAACTCACATTACAGGTTTTTCGCGTTAAGATTTACAATTATTTACCAAATAAATTAACCGTTAAAGTTCATATCTACTGCCAGTTTTAGAATTTAACATGAACATGAGACAGCCAATAATATATGATATTGTGGCCAGCAAGTCCTTCAAGGCAATGAAGTTAGGACATAGGTTGCTCTGGCACTGAGCGATTATGTTGGCTAAGCAGGGATTAGTGCTATTTCCCTTGTCCAATATCCCAGAGCAGCTCGCACTAAGAAGATGACCGAGTTGGAAAGACTTAATTCCTAATGTTGGAGTTAAAATAGCTTGAGATGGCAGCCGCCTGTTGTCTCGACCTCTCGGAGTGAAAGCAAACGGACGATAAAGAATGACGAGGCGGAATAGAACATACTGAAGATATAAGGGCGCTGTCTGCATGGAAGCCAGGCAGTGTGAGAGCTTTATAGACTGTTCACAATAATCTCAGCACTACTTAACAATTTACTTTGAGCCATTATGCTTCCCTTTTCACTATTTAAAATATGAAAACTTTCACGTAACTATAACAACTAGAGTAAACATTTTACAACTCTCAAAACTTTACTTCCGTAGCCGCAATAAATACACGTATTAAATTACTATAAGTGTTGGGAAGTACTCACTTACTTTAAAGTGAACTGCCTATATTTGTGTGTCTGCAAGAAGATGGTGCCGAGTCCAACAAGAGCGGAGCGTTAAGGGGCTTCCCTACATACACTTCAAATGCGTTGCAGCTAATTATGAATTGCCGAACTTTTGAAACTATAGCGATATAGTTTGAAGTGTGTGTTGTTTTCGTAGCTATCCAAATATAATGCACGTTTAGAAGTTTCACCGAAAAAAAGAACAGTCGCAACTAGCTGAAATGCATACACGCACACGCATACAGACACGCACATATACTGTATATATATATATATATATATATATATATATATATATATATATATATATATATATATATATATAACAAATTTAGGTTTACAAATACATTAAACTAGTTTATTGATTGTTATTTGCAACTCATATCACTTAACATTTTCATACTTTTTTTGACTAACGTAAAACCTCCTTGAATAAACGTAAATAACCGTACTTCAAGTATTACAGTATTTTGTCGTAACATATTAACCGTCATTATACAAGTTGGACGCCCCAGTACCAGCAACATAATGCCTACAAATAAATAGGTTTTTCTGTTTCTTATTTTACTTTATTACAAACTTGTCAACTCTGAAACGACTCTCTTCATAATTTAGGGTGCGTGTTCTGACGTTGGTATTAGTGAGGGGGAAATTGTAGCCTGCTTCGGGCGTCTTCGTTGTGTGACATGGGAGTTACTCTGTATCACGGTCGTAGAAGAACAGGTCTAGACACTCGCCTATCTACCAATGTATTTTGCTCGACCCCCTTGTTGTTTGGCTGTAGTTCGTCAAGTTACCGAGAATGTCGTACTTTTTGGCGTTGTAATCCGGGCGGTCGGACTCAAACACCGCCCACTTTTTTCCATTGCTAACATTATAAAGTAAATAAAGATTGCTGGAGCCATACTTTAAAATTGTGAGCGAAAAGAGTATTTCATAAATTGATAAAAAAAATTCGTTTTGATAAATTGTTTATCGTAGTGGGAGGGAAGCGGGCGGAGTTTGAGCTCGACCGCCCGGATTACAGCGCCAAAACTGTATAACATTGTCGGTAACTTGGTGAACTACAGCCAAACAACAAGGGGGTCAAGTTTCCAGGCGAGTGTCCAGACCTGTTCTTCTACTGCCGTGCTCTTAGAGCATGGATAACCAGAGATAGTTTGGTGCCTTTGTTGTGAAACCGACATCGAGCTATAGGCAAATTATACGAAAACCACTACAAAATAATTAATGTTGCGACATCCATTTGTGAAGTCCTTGACAAATGAGAATTATAGACTACTGTATCTTATACAATCAAAAAACAACAGATTCATTTTATTCATTCTTTAAATTACTGGAAAACGAAAACGCCACGACAATGTAAACAGAACATGTAAACAAACTCTTATTTTACACGAAAATTAACGAGAATCGATGGATACTGGTAATATGCGACAACGAATCATTCTGCATATGCTGCTTTAAATGTGAGTGATATTTAAATACAATATGCTCACCGCTATGTAGTAATAAATATGAAACTTGTTTCGCTCGGTGCCCATCAACAGCTGATTAGATCTAGGAATCACATCACAGCATGTAGAGGGATAGGCAATCAGCTCTCTAGTTGTTATCTATGCTATAAGGCCGTGCTCTGTATGTAAAGATGTTAGAAGGGTCCAGATGGAGCATGTCGCCGGGAATTCTAACCAAACAAACGCTTGACGTGGTTGGTACCAATATGGCCGACTAATTAAAATATTGAGGAAATATTAGTTAGGAGGTGTGTAAACAGGGCTAAAATATAGAGTTTTCAACCTATAACATCAATTAAAGAGCATAATACATTAATTTACCATAAAAATACCAGTCTGATGTGAACTTTTGAGGTTAAAGCAGTATGGCGGCTGGCAAATTTGGTGGCTACCTCTCCCCCTCTTGGCTTCACTCCCCTCACCTTTATTCAGACCTTATGCTACCCCCGTGTCTGTATGCTCCCTGGGCCTCTGACCAACGAGCATACTGTAAGTGGAGAGTTGCAACTCAACGTTATTCGGCGAGAACCTTAAAACATCCGAAGTAGGTTCTGCCAACCTTAAAACATAAAAAACTGTGAAAATTGTACACCGGTATTTTGGTAGCACGAATTTTTTGGGCCTTTTTTTTTCTTTCGCAATCTTGTTTTGCTTCCACATTATATGTGATTTTTCTTTCAAGTGATTCTGTAGTGATTCTCTTTATTTCATTAGATGGGAGGAGTAAACTTTTAATTTATAGTTTTTCGTAAGACTGTTAATGCACTACACAAATCACACATACTCCGTGTATTTGCAATTCTATTTAAATTTATTGCAGAGTCCTTGTACGAATGCTACGTGTATTTGCATTAAGCACAACATTATATTGAAACAATCAACATCTCACAATTTGATTTACGACTCACTGAACGATGAAATCTATGTATACATTAGGCAAACCATGCAACACGAATGACAAACTTACATGAAATTATTACACTTATGTTATAAAAATGCTGCTTTCTGATAATATAGCACTTAATTAATCAAGAAAATTTCCGTCTTTCAAAAATGAACTCATGTAGCCACCACATTGTACGATAAAACCACTACATTAATGAAAATATGTTTCCAACACACTTCCAAACACAACTACAACATACATGCCTGTAACTATTATTTTAGAACAATTTTCCTTCGAAGCTTATAAATATGAAATTTCACTTTATCCTTGTAGGGTTACACGCGTGAGAAGGCTGCATAATTTGAAGTTTACAAGAAACATAACCAAAACATATTATGGCACAACAAATTAATCTCAAAACCGCATTAACAAGGTAAACAACCTTGTGGGCTTTTTGAAGCAGTAGACAGTTCAACCCTTTGGCAAATGTTCCAGATAGCCTGGCATTAATTACACGCCCTAAATCCACGCCGACATCTCACAATACATACATCCGCTGAGAAATACTTAGTTTTCGGTACCTCCCGAAAACCAAAACAAATAACACGAATTTCTCCAACAAAAAACCTCACATTCGTAAAAAAAAAAAAAAAAAGATATTTTAAAACATTTAGCCAACGAGCCCGCCATCTGCCTTCGACAACGACGGTTACACAACACTACCACCCTTACAGAATGTAATTACAGTAGTGGAAATCTTTTGTAAAATATATTAAACAAAATGTACGTAGAAGAGATTAATTATACATTATAAAATTGCTAACTTTTTCATTATTTTATTAAAACATTATACTTATAATTTTAGTTCGTAAGTTGTCAGAATCTGTCCTTCGGCAATGTCCGGTAAGGATTCGTTTTGCGTACACGAGTTGACAGGGCCAGGGCCTGACTAGCAGCGTTACCAATGTGTGTGTAATAACACGAAATGTGCGTAATTCTGGCAAGTGTGTGTAATATTCGTGTAGTGTTGCCTTTGTGTAATTTTTGTGTATTTTAGAAGTCTCTCCTCGTTGAAGAATATTTTTGTCAGAAGTTTCAATTTATCTAACATATCTCCAAATCCAAATGTAGTTATTTAGATATTTCTCTCGTAGCTGTACATTATGCAACTGTGAAATAATTATGCTGTTTTTGTATATATTCAAAGTGAAATTTTTGACATTCAATAAATTACATTATTTGATGTTCATGATTGGTATTTTGACTATGCCACTTTTTTTTTGTAAAGTAAACAACAAGTGATCTTAAAAAATTAATTCTCGTCTCAGGAAGGCATTTTTATTTGACGACTAATGATGCATATTTGTGGTGGTGAAGGTGTGTGTATTTTTGTGTAATTTTACTTCAGCGTGTGTGCAATTCTAATGGTCAGTTCTGGCAACAATGCTGGCTAGAGATGCACGGACTGAAGTGGAGTTGAGCGCTGGCTCAAGGTCAACTTGACGTCGAGGCGAGCCCGGAAGATGGTCGGCGATATTGGCGGCCGGCCAGCGGTGTGGACGACCTTGCCACCATCGCAGCCATTATTCCGCTCCTCGTGTCATCACAGAAATAATACGTGCTGTCGTGAGGCAGTGGGCCAGCCAGCTTGCCGCTAGTGTCCATGTCCGCCGCTAGATGTCTCCGTCAGCTTCACCACTGCTTACCGCTGTTGTGCAACACACCCACGTATCATTCTTGACCAGTCAGCTAGGCGCATCCACACCATCAGTGCTGTCAGTCCGACCCCCAACAATCGAAGGAAAAACAAGACTTATTTTCAAAGACAGCGAAATAAGAAATTATCCGAAAAACAAACAAAATCGTGCAAAACTTTAACTTGATTTGTTTTTTAATTAATTTATTTCTAAATACGAATTTCTTTTAGGTTTAAATTAATTTTTATAGCGACTTTAAGTCGGCCGCCTACCCCACGCTTCAAACGTGTTCCTAAACAGGTTTTTTTTCCTACGAAAATATTCCAAGTGTGGCCATTGTGCCAACGCACGAAAATAAAACAAACTTCAGACAAGGTCGGAACCTCATTGTTACGAAGCCACGCTCATTAAAAACATTATTTCTAAGCCCTCCAACATGGCTAAAAACGGCCTTTTCAGACTTCCATACTCCAAAATGTACTAACCGGATGTATGTGAAACTCAGATTGCGACCTGCACTGAACTTAGTTGCAGACTTTCTACCAATAAAATTATACGGTCACCGCTTAATGTCCCATAGCAAAAACCGTTCGGCGGGAAGCTTGCACGCTAGTTCAGCGCTTGGCTCGTTGAGGCGACGCGGCATTTGATGCGCGCTTCAAGGTCGACCTTACTGCTCCGTCGCTTTTGAGCCTCTCACGCGCGGGTAGGCGGCGCCCTTTAGAAAAGGTTGTCGTGAATTTTCTGGCAACTCTGCGGGCAACCCTGTTAAGTTAATTGTGCTGGTGCTGGGTTCCAGTCCATTTTCGTTTCACATTTGTTCGCTTTTTCGTGGTCACCGACTACAAGGAGTATATAACTTATGTAAGGATTTATTGGCTATAGAATATGTCCACAAATTACCGTACAATAAGCTAACCACGCGAATCCCGGGCTAAATTGGAGACGAGAATAATGTGGCAACATTGCATGAAGTAAGTCTCCTCTTACGCTACACATATATTTGACTTATTTTACTACGGTAGTACTGTTCTGACCTGCATATTATGAGCGTGTTGCCACATTGTGCACGTAAAATGTCGTAATACAACATTTTGGTAAATATCCTGGTTAAAGTAGTTATTGTTGCCATGTTTGCAACAGTGGGTATAATTAATGACTTAGGCATACATTATTTGTGAACCTTAGGCAGGTCGTATTCGGTACAGGTACCTTAGCTAGAATTTATGTCAGAAAAAACGGTGTATGCCGAGAAAAACTAATTTGTTTTTGTGTTGCAGGTTGCAGTTACTAAGTTGTTGTGTAGCAGGTGCAGTGCCTAGAAAAACGGTAATGTTCAGCAATCAGGAGAAAGCGCAGTATGTCCTGAGGTACCACGAGATGCGAACACCAATTGCAGTGCAGAAGAACGTCCGACAATGCACAAAAATATTCCTTCTGGTGTCAAGAACATTAAGAATTTGTAGGTCTTCCAGATCTTCAACAGCACAGGATCGGTTGCTGATTTACCGAGGACTGACCGAACGTCGACCTCAGCGAAGTCTGAAGAAATCGGTGGTTATATATATTATACAAACGTTTATTATTTCCTGCATACAAAATGAAATCATTTACGATTTTTCCCAATTATATCACGCGACGGTATGACTTTGTGGTCGAAATGTTATCTCAAACAAGTTGCCACTTTCGACACAGCTACATTTTTGCTGTCACTGGTTGAAGAGAAACGATATAATGCATATTTGGAGTTCACAGCCGCCTGGTGAGGTGATGGAGTGTACCAGAGGCTGCCCAAAGGTTACTGTTTGGTGGTGCACGCTATTGTATGATCGGACCATTCTTCTTCGCTTGAGGCAACCATCACATCTCTGGTATATCTGGACATGTTGCAACTTTATGCTTTCCCTAGGTTGTTTGAGTATCGCCCCGATATCATGTTTCAACAAGACGGTGCACCATCTCACTGCGGTTTGAGGTTCGAGCTTATCTTGATAAAACCTTTCATTGACGATGGATCGGTCGTGATGGCCCAACAACAAGGCCACTATGCTCTCCAGACATAATCCCGTTAGACTCACTTTTAAGGGGTTATGTCAAATACGAGTAGATCTACCAAACACCTGCACCATATCTCTCAACTATGTAACAACAAATATCCAGAATCAAGTCACTGCATTGATCTGAATAGTGATGCTAGCTAATTGATTGATGGAAACTGAACATCGATTAGATGTGGCTACATGCTACCAAGGATGTTCAAGTGCCTTCTGAATTTGAGCCACGTCTTGTGTTGCTTCTTGGACAACGTTATGGCAGTCCTTACAGCTGCCATCGTCACTTTATTGGCTTCTTAAGTTGAGCCAAATCTTGTGTTGCTCCTTGGACAACATTATGGCAGTCCTTGCAGTTGCCATCGTCACTTTATTGCCTTCTGAATTTGAGCCATGTCTTGTGTTGCTTCTTGGACAACGTTATGGCAGTCCTTGCAGCTGCCATCGTCACTTTATTGGCTTCTTAAGTTGAGCCATGTCTTGTGTTGCTTCTTGGACAACGTTATGGCAGTCCTTGCAGCTGCCATCGTCACTTCATTGCCTTCTGAATTTGAGCCATTTCTTTTGTTGCTTCTTGGACAACGTTATGGCAGTCAGTGCAGCTGCCATCGTTACTTCATTGCCTTCTGAAGTTGAGCCATGTCTTGTGTTGCTTCTTGGACAACGTGATGGCAGTCCTTGCAGCTGCCAAAGTCACTTTATTGGCTTCTTAAGTTGAGCCATGTCTTGTGTTGCTTCTTGGACAACGTTATGGCAGTCCTTGCAGCTGCCATCGTCACTTTATTGCCTTCTGAATTTGAGCCATGTCTTGTGTTGCTTCTTGGACAACGTTATGGCAGTCCTTGCAGCTGCCATCGTCACTTCATTGGCTTCTGAATTTGAGCCATGTCTTGTGTTGCTTCTTGGACAACGTTATGGCAGTC
>PNEQ01063098.1:0-15143 GCA_003012365.1 Medauroidea extradentata
CTATCGAGACGTGGTGTTGTACAACCTCTATGAGCCCAGGACATAAATATTTTATTTTTAAAATGAAATTTGTTTTGCATGAATTATTTAGACTTTACAGTATAAGAAAACTTCATTATTAAGAACAAAACTAAGTTTGTATACTTTCAAGGCAGACGTTCCGAAAAGCAAGTACGGCCACAGAGAAATAAATTATACAGGAGTTTCACTCTACAGTAATCTATCGAGACGTGGTGTTGTACAACCTCTATGAGCCCAGGACATAAATATTTTATTTTTAAAATGAAATTTGTTTTCATGAATTATTTAGCCGCTACGTCACGCAGTTGTTTGTTGCTCCGGTCTACATTCCGTGAGATTCTGGGCTCGAATTCCCTTAAAAGTTGCGTGCAAACGTTCAATTCTGACACACAAAAACTACACGGCAGATAGAATTAGTGCAATTTCCATGTAGTCGTTTAAAAGGGGTATCATGTATTATGCAGATCACTTTCCACTTAGGTTCCTCGACAAAATCGACTCATATATAACATCTCACTAATCTCAAGGTTGGTCCACCAAATACGTTTACGCGAACCCTTTTCCCACCAAAACTTTCTAATGGCATTAAACTTCAAGTAAATATTTTGAAAATACGTAATTGAGGACACCGTCACCAATGGTTGAGCAAAGGTAAATCAGACGTTTTTAATTCGATTAACCTCTTACATTAAGAGTCTATAATTACCCCACAACGTCAACTTTGCAGTGCTATAAATAAGGCCCAGGTGAAGTCTCTAGTGGCAGGGACAAACTTAAGACTGATTTTCACGTGGATAGCTATATTTACTAATCCTGCTGCAGAGATAGCTAAACTAGCAGCTTAGACATTCTAACACTTGATGACTGAAGTATCAATCTGGTGTACTATTAGGTTTTTCAATTAAATAAAATATTATCAGTTATGAATAGTACTCGCAAGCAAAGCCGCGGGGGACCACTAGTATATGTATGTATGTATGTATGTATGTATGTATGTATGTATGTATGTATGTATGTATGTATGTATATGTATATATATATATATATATATATATATATATATATATATATATAAGGTGCTGCCTTCGTCATGTTTTAAATTCTATGTATTGTGCGGGGAAATCCGTTTTTCTTTAGAAATTATTCGGCATGTGCTCATTGTGCCAATTGTACGAAATGAAAACACACTTGGAACAAGTACAGAATGTTATTGTGAAAACCCCATGGACATTGAAAAAAAAACACTGTTTCGAAGACCTCAAACATAGCTAAAAATGGCTTTTTCAGAGAGACGTACGTCCGTGACAGAAACGAGTGGCCCTGGAAGATACGCGGCTGACCCGATTCTTTAACGATGTAACATGATATTGATGTTTGCGTGCATGACTACTTCACTGCCTGGGTAATAATAATAATCGACTGTTACTTAAACCAGTTTCCTCAGGAATTCTCCAACGTCAGTCCAGCTCCATCTCTCCAATGTCCAGGGCCGCTCGATTCTGTCACGGACATACTAACAGGATGTATGCGAATCTAGGAAACGTGCACTGAACTTTGCAACGTACTTTCCACCAATGAACTAACATGGTCACTGCCGTATTAAACATGGTTTGGAGGGAAGCTTGCGCTCTAGTTCAGCGCTTGGCTCATTTTGACGACGCGGCATTTAATGTGCGTTTCAAGGTCGCCCCAGTAGCTCAGTCCCTTCTGACGCCAGGGCAGGCGGCGTCCTTAAGACACGCCAGGTTTTGACAATGATGTCACTGTAATGAAATAACGCAGACCGTTTAGCGACGCGCGCAAGTAGGTCATCTTATTAGAACAAGCAGCATTTCAGTAGAACAAAAACTGAGGCTATAATAATGCGTGGCTGGTGGCCCAAACGTTGGTCTTATCTATATCCCGGCATTTGACCACATCCTCGAGCGCGCGGTCTGTCCGGACGACGCAGGATACCGGATAGATAACATTCTATTTCGTGAACATTTCTTCCTGCATTCAATAGAAGTGACGTGAAGACATATTGGTCAGCACTTTACGTCTAGGTCTTTAACGCAGGTGAGGGGTTGACGTGATGTCAATATAGAGCAGCGCTGAAGTAAAGGGGCAGGGGAAACCGGACATACTCGAGAAAACCCGCCGACCAGCGGCATCACCCGACACGATTCCAACATGCGAAAATCAGGGGACTAACCTCGCCGGGAATCGAACCCGGATCACCTTGGCGAGAGTAGAGTGCTCTAGCCACTGCGCCAACCTCGACCCCTTGCATTCCATAGAAAAATGAACAAATGTACAGTACCGGTGGTAACTCAGATCTTGCATACTTCTCGTCTTTGCGACATCATATCCACTAACACTGCACTGAAGCGACTGGCAGCCAGGGCAAGTCTGCAACGTCCTTACACTGACCATTATGACCCCACGACAACTGTTTTAATGGGTTGTAAATAGCTTGCATATCATTAATTTTTAATTAAGTCACTCAGGAAGTGGTCACGAATGAAGGAAAGGTGTTATCTGATAGATGTGCAAATTCCTAACCAATACCTGGAACCCAGAAACGCCATTGCCTTCCTGCCTGAGTCATCTGAGGAAATATTTGGGAAGAGATTTTCCAGTGAAACTGAGGGTGCAACTCACTACATTAATAATATGAAACGTGCATCGTCTGTAAATGAAGTTAAAGGTTTTATGACATGCATGTACGAAAGTGGGTGGTGGTTAGGATGTGTTCTGAAAGTAGATGAAAGTTCTCGTGAAGTTCTTATTAGTTTCCTGCATCCTCAAAGTCCCTCTACATCTTATGTATATCACCAGCATCCAGATATTATGAAGATTTAATTTGAAGATATGCTCAGAACTGTAGATCCAAAAACAACAACTGGAAGGACATAAGTTTTAACAGCCTTTGACACAAAGACCTCAGAAGCCAACTAAGGAAAAGGAAGCCTCAGTAACCTGCTGTATTGGAAAAGAATAAATGAATAATATTTAGGAATAAATTCAGTGTTAAATTCATGTATAACTTAAAATTACAAAATTTTTTTTAATGTGTTAATGCCTAACTAGTATTTTTAATGAGCATGGCCTAATTCACAATGTTCTAGTTTTTGATCCCAGAGCCATCCCAAAATGAAACTTATGTCACGTATATCCAAAAATTCACTACATAACATATTCTGTTTTATAAATTTTCAAAAATATTACTTTTCAAAATTTTAAAACCACAGGTTGCATGAACATGACCTTGAACTAAATTTCTTTTAAAATTTGTGAAACTTACTTTTAACTTAAAGTACACTTTTCCAGTTTTCCAGCAAACCTTACATCAATGTTATAGCTTAACTACAAAGGAAGTTATGAATTTTTTTATTGGAACTCGCGCAGAAAAAATGCAACTTTTTCCACAAGTTGGCAACCATGTTGTACGAAAAGTATCACTCACTGTGGACTGTAACTTTGCAATTCACTTTCCTGCACACCTACTGCTAACTCACCACGTTTCATAGAATTTTGAGATGGTGATGCCAAACATAATTTTATTCTGGTTGATTTGGTATGGAATGACCAATATCTCCTACGATATTATTACTACCACTTTAAGCGCGCTGCCTACATCAGACAAGCAAAGAGGTTTTGATCAGCGCTTAACATCGAGATCTTCAGCGCTGGTGAGGGGTGACATGATGTGAGTATGGAGCAGCGCCGGGATGAATGGGCGAGGGAAACGGGATATCCCCGAGAAAACCAGCCGACCAGCGGCATCGGCCGGCACGATTCCCACGTGCGAAAATCCGGGGACTTACCTCGTCGGGAATCGAACCCGGATCGCCTTGGTGGGAGACGAGAGGTCTGAACCCTCGGCCACCGTGGCCCCGCCTACATCAGAGCTCGGGTACAGCAAAAGAATATGGATTCACATGTTAAATTATATTCGGTAGGGCTCAGTCACGTTGTGTGACATCGCTTCCGGACAAGAAAAAACATTTTCTGCTTCGAGGAAAGGAAGATATTGCTAAATGAATAAGATTGTAGGAAACAGTTGGGAATAACCGTTTTCAAGTGTTTTCGTTGCGTAAAAAATATTTTTTCTCGCAGTTTTTAGGGTATTTAACAAACTGCCCAAAATATCCTTTATCAATGTTCACAGTACCGAGATGAATAAAAAAAGTCTGAGGTAGGTAATATGTAGCTTGAACAGGTACTGAGCCACATGGAAAACATCGAAAAAAAGATACATTGTTCCTTTTAACAAAGTGTAGTTGACCTTGACGTGGCTTCAGCGCTTCCACTGATAAAAAAAAATAGGGTAACCCAGTATGAAGGTCTTCTCGAACACCGAAACTTCTGTCTGAAATATTTGTGGATATGTTCACTAGTTTGAGTGCTATTACTCTGCAACACTTTATGTGCCTCACCCTGATGTAAATCCCATGTATTAAACTATACCACGGTTAAATACCATCAAAGACTCGTGCTACGTAGTTTCACTAAAATATAGGTTATTTATGGTACTATATAAACAGGTATACGAAATGATAACATACTACATGGCTATGCGTAGAGCAACTGACTTTTTGGTAAAGAGTATATACATATTGAACCATCTAGTTTCAATGTCTTGTGTGCACGTATGCAGCTTTTCTTAATGATCAGTGATAGACAGAGACGGGAAAAACTTGCGGGTTCACTGACCAGCAGGCTAGCCTCCAAGAATATCTGTGTATTCAAGCAAACAACGTCTGTTTATTAGTTGCACGCTGATCCAGTAGAATGGGGCTCGTTGAGGTATATTTTTATCATTGGCTCAGAGACTTCCAGTGGATGTCAAATAAGTCAGCGGCCAATTGCTTAAGTGACACGAACTTATAGTTGCTGGAATTCTAGCGTGTGAGTAAACGAAAACGCGAATTTTTCAGGTCCCTAGTGATAGGATATTTATATCTCTCAGCGTCTCTGTAATCTCTCTACAAATCACAGAGGTGTGATGTCACAGTACGCTTGTTTTGGGCGCTGCCAAGTATACGACGCATTTACATAGATATATACTGGCAATAATCATAAAGGAATGGAAAGTTGGTGCTAAATTCTTTTCTCAGGCTCTAACTGTACGTCAGGCATCCCTCACTGCATACGTAGAGACACTACGCTCCAACATGCTGTATATAACACTGGATGTTTCGTATCAACATTGGCTATCGTTTCTTTGTAGCATTGTTTCTCTCTACTACAGGCCCAGTTAGAACTGCACAGCTTAGACACACAGCGTGTGTGATTTGTCCCATAAACTGTTCACACGTGTCACGGTTAATATCATACAGTTTATTGAAGACTATTTTTAACATGTTCGCGATTTTACAGTGTCTCTAAGCATACGTAGCGCGCGTACAACACGACGCCAAAATAAACGGGAGCTGATGCATCGCTTGTAGAGGTCTCAGGAACCAAATAACAGAACTCGACATAGCGTGAAGTAACACATTAGACTGGCACTAAATCCGGGTGAAGCATCGTCGCGCGCGAGGCTACTAAATATTTAAGACCGAACAGTTACGCAATAAATCAGTAATTACGATAGCAAGTCCCGGACGTCCACAGAATGGTGAGTTAACGATTACACGAGCGTTCTTTTGATGAATGCGCCGAGGCATCCCGACTGACCCAGATTATTAAAACGAGGTAATTTTTACCAGTAAGCATGATGCATGTGCTCGCGCAGCTGAAATTCGAGGAACCGGTAAAGGAGAAAGAGGGAAGTTGATGTGTTGTTATTCCTAGTCCGGGGCTTGTATTAGTTTTTCTTTTACGTTTCCTTTTAATTCCATATCTTCAAGCCTCTTGTAGTGTGCGCGCGCAGACAAACGCGCCACCGGGAAAGGTCTACTACAAGAGTTGAGGAATTCCTGGTACGTGTTCCATTTAATTAGTGGCGGCAGAACCCTCGACAGGCGCCGGGGAGTTGGTTTTAAAGAATGTCCGTGGCGGTATGGCCAAGGAAACTGGAGGGAGAGGGGACTTCGTTCGTCGGCACCGGCACACGAATAAAGATGTCTACACAATTAAAATTTTAAGCATGATGAAGTAAACTTAAGAAGGCATGGTACATAATTCAGCGCCAAACTCGTCAGTATAAAAAAATTCGCAATCTTAGACAAAAGATTTTACCAACTTTCTGAGAGAAAAAAAAATGTTTCTCGAGTAACGTATTTCTAAAAAACAATCACTGACGCCGAAATCTAGTAGGGCCTACATATCAGCGCAACTGATTACGTTTAGCAAATGAATCATTCTGGGTAAATGTTAGCCAGCAAAGTTGGCAAATATCGCTATATAGAATCGTTGCTTTGCAGTTTTCACATATTGACTTTCAAAAAATGTGTATCACATTTAACATTGTATTTTCAACGTTTATGCATCTACCACATAATCTGCCAGGTTCTACGCAAAATTACTAACGTTATTCGCAAAATAGTTTTTTTCTACGAAAACAGTACTTACTTTAAACTATGCTTATAGAATTTAACAAATGCAACACGCTTAATAGAAACATGATTTTGAAGCCCCTAAAATTGTTAAAAATATCTGACTGCTGTAAGTAAAAAACTACCGCCTGGATCAGTAAAACACAGCACTAGAAGCTTGGATTGATTGGACTTTAATACAAATTTACCACGAATTAAATTGTATATAGGGTCGCCGCTCCGTAAGGAAAGAATGAAACGAAAACGCTGTACGCCAGTTTGACGCGACGTAAAGAGAAGCCAAGTGGTTACCATCGAATGCGGCAACCTTATGGCTCTCCTGTCTTGGAAAATCAAACGCGAAAAACTTCATCTGGTAGCTCACGGCTCTGGTGGAAGTAAGGTTATAAAATTCCATCTTATATCAAATTATACGTTGCTGAGTTACCTGTCAAATCTATATGCCACCAATGACTTTTTGTTTGTATGGGTGCGGCTCATTTTGCTATATGTAGAGATGATGGTTTATCGCGGGAAAACTTGACTATTTGATAGGCTTCAACATACGTTCAACTTATCAAAAGATTACTGGCTTTTCCTTGTACGTGGAGCTACTGCCCTATTTGACTAAGCCAATAAGAATGCCGCTATTTTAATATTTAATACATGTTATTGGTCTGCAGACAGCTACGTTGTGTCAGTGTTTTCAAGGCTATGTTGACACAAAACATTTTCGCGATATACCATCATCTCTAGCTATATGATATTTTAGGCTGTTTTATTTCAGTACCCAACTAATAGAAAGCAAGTAAACACTTTCATTTTAAAAAAAAAATTACAGAACGCCTACTTATATATATATATATATATATATATATATATATATATATATATATATATATATATATATATATATATATATATATATATATATATATATATATATATTCCACATTCTTATTTCTGTAACGTTATTTTCCTCTTCTCAATACAGGAAACATTTTTCGTCTGAAAGCGATATCATGAAATACGACTGAGCCCAGCCGAATATAATTAAACATGTAAACCTCCAATTTTGTTTGCGCCAGGGTCCCAGTTAAGTAAGCAGTAGGATCACGAAAATTGAGTCTTCACAATTGCGAGGTCACGACCTAGGTACAACCAATAGGAACAGACTTAAAGTTTTGCATTTTTGACTGGACTGATTATTACAAAGTCTGTGACTAAAATCTTCGTAAAACAATGATGAAATTATAATTACGAGACGTGTAAACGATGCTATGCTAATATTTAAAATTTTTAACTTCAATTATGTAACAAATGACATATTTTAAACTTAAAAGTGCCCCGTCTGGTTTTCATTTTGTAACGTTAATGTATTATAGTTATCGGGTGAATTGCGAACGCCTTCATCGGAATGAGAGAATTTCTTTGATTGTTGAATCGTACGATATCTACTGCCAAGCTTCAGCAGTAAATGAACGATTGTACATGCTTTGATCGAAACTATTGTGATGAAAATTCTACTGCTTGAATGCCTCTACATAATAAAAAAAAACTTTAGCATTTTACTTTAAGATAACATTCAGTACATTCCTTCTTACAGTACATGCCTTCTTACGTCGTACACAATGACGCCGAAACGTAAAGTCAAGCAGCCTTGACTTTATGTTTCCGGAAAACTGAAAACATATAGTCAAAGTCAAGATGACCGTTTGCAAAGAACAGCTGATTATGTATGTTATAATGAAAAATATTTACTTCTGAGCATCGTTTTACTCTCCAGCACCTGGATGTAACAGGTATCTCTTAAATGTGTTCGAAAAACAGTGTAAATAGCATTTGAGAAGTCTTTGTAAATGAACTGTAAGTTTTGTCAATATATGACGTTGCTTGTGTTCTGCAAAATATTATCATAAATTGAAAATATTTAAATAATTGGAATTATTTTTGGAATATCTACATGACATGCTTTATGGCAGAAATATAATGATTTATATCACAATAATTTCGTTTAAAAAACAAATCCTCAAATCGTTATTCAACTGTCGTTACTATAACTTTACGTTTGAATTGTGTATTGACAAAATACTTAAAGTAACGGAAACGTTAAAGTAATCGATTGTGTACAGGCCCTAAAGAAACGTGTTCGAGAGGAACAAAGACGCCAGTTGAGGCCGTGTGCTTAGCGGCGATAAGGTAAGTGGTCAGAGAACCTTCTTTAAAGCCTGCATGCTTGTTGTAGTCCAACAGCACGATAATTATAATCAAATACACTATAAACCAATACCGTACAGCTTGTGCAATTTTACAATAACACAGATTGTGTTTCCCCCCCAAACAAACTGGTTTAAATATGTACGCTGCCAACATAAAAAACGTGCACATTAAATGTCTTTTCTCAACGAATAACCAGTTTTTGTTGCCACAGCCGAACATAAGTAACTAAAATTTAACCAGTAGTACGCAAAAGACACAAAAAAGAGAACATTCGTGTTAAAAGAAAAGTAATGACATTACATTATTCAGCAGTTCAACCTCATGCCACTAGGTTATTTTTCGCTTTTTTCTCTTTGTTATTAGCATAGAGCTTTTCGGTATTAGTCTCTATTGTGTTTGTTATACTGTGCAACAGTGTGATGATATTGCTCGTGTAGAAAGCTAAAGGAAATGATTGAACTATGAATTCCAGGATGAACTATCCTCTAGCGCCAAAGCCTTAACAATTTCTATACTTTAAGCGGCAAATATTTTTCTGAGTTTTAAAGGATGTCCATAGTTTTATGACTTGGCGTAAAAGTACACGGAATAAAGTCACAAAATCAACTTGAAAATACTGTTTGCTTTAAATACAATCAACAAAATTTTAACATTACACACTGAAAATTAAAATAAAAACTTCATAAAATTAATCAGTCAGTATCAAAATTGTAAATATTGGCTTAAGTATTTCTAGAAGTCGTAGAAAACCTATGAAGACATTTCATTGGTATCGGACAGATATGTTGCCTTTAATCAATTATTTAATGTTTGGATACTTTTGCTTTGAATTATATCATGAAATTAAAAACATAACTGCATGGGCATCCCTTAATGATTTACTATTAAATTTCATTATTGTGTAACGGTGCCTTTCACTGTCATCGTATGTGTATTAATATAACTGTACAGACCTATTTCGGAGTTTGAATTACAAAATACAAAATAAATAAATAAAAGAAAACTATAATTAAATCAATATTATTTTTAAAAAATCTGTTACACCAATTTTACATTTTTCTCACGCTATGCTTGAAAAAATAACACAGAATTATAAAATATATCGAGAATACAGAAGGTCATGTTTGACTATTTAAACATTCTAAAAGGCGTTCAAATGAGAAAAAAATCGTAATTTAATATTTGTAGACGTAAATAGAGAGAGCAGTTTCCTCGTGTAAAAAAAATTAGCTCAGCCAGTTTTCTAGTAATGGCATTTCAAAGTCAAAATTTGCATGATTTTACTTTATGATCACAGTGAAAACCAATAAACACAAATGAATCAAAATAATTTACCTTGAAAGTACATGACACGGGTTACGTCTTGTCGAATACAAAAACCCATTACAAAATATCTCTGTATTTGAAAAAAATTGCTACGAAATAAAAATTCTAAATAATCCAATAAGTAAGGCATGGACAAAAGAAAGACAGGAGTGGGTGGGTCGGTGGACGTCCCTGCCGCACGACAAGGCTGCCTCGTCCTTCTGCGTCTAGTCGACTGCGTGTGGGATGTTTGTTGTGGGGGGGGGGGGGGGGGGGGGGGGGGGGGGGGGGGGGGGGGAGCTGGAGGGTCATCAACGCGACTGTTAATTGCAGAGCGGCTGCCGGTCGCCACCGGAGATTAATTAACGGACGAGATATTGCCTCTTCCGTCTCTGAGCTCTCGGAGCCCACTCGTTATTTATTTATTTTTTTCCATTCTTTCTATATCCCCCATCTCCGTTCGCCAGAAGTGTGACTTTCGTGTATGGTTCGCGTCTGCCACCTCTCTCCCCCTCCGTTCACAGAACATGGGAGCACTCATTAGGACGAGCAAGCGCGAGAAAGAACTTCTGTTTAAGAGAGCTATGCAGTAGGCTCTAGAAGCCGTGTTTGAGGTAAGGAAACAGGTAAGCGATAAGAACTGGACTGGTTCGTGCTTCAACAACAGTATCGCCTTTATGCGCGGGGCGCGAAAACGGTGTGAAGTAGCTTAGTCGTTAACTTCTCCTACTTTTTTTATTCACGGGAAGTGCGTAGTAACGAGAGCAGCGCGTGTTTCTCTATTACGAAACCATGTTTCTAAGCATGAGACCTAAAAAGCAAAAAATAGAGAAGTATAGTTTTAAATGCGTTTTCTTTTCGTAGATCGAGATATCGGACATAAGTTTAGTAGTATTTCTTAGAGAAACTTGCTCCTAACCCGTAATAACAATGTTCATGCACCAGTTGTATAGAACTCTTAAATGACCGCATCTCGCATCATTCTTCAGTGCCGACTGTCGCACATTCCAGCCGAGGAACACCATCCCACGTGCTGTGATGAGCTCCCGAAGACTTGCTGCTTCGAGACAGATGTTAATCCAATACCAGCCCTCCGAGGTCTTTGATCCGTGACGACATGACAATGCCGCTGAAGTGTTGTACGTCTACCGAGATGTGCTCGAACTCGCAGTAATCTTCCTTCGGCCATTTGTTTACTTCACCTGAGGGAAGTGGCTTGAAATTTGCAGATGTTACAAGTTCTGAGTTACAATAGTCCTATCACAACAACTATACAGGATGTTGCAAAACTTCATGACAGTACTTTTGGAGTAACAATCCTCACATACAGAGGAGCAAATAATATTGTAACTACCTAGGTCCGAAAATTCACCATTTCTGCACCATAGTTCACAGAGGATAGCGTGCGGGCTGATCGTGGACTGCGGAATGCCATTGCAGCCATTATTGCCAACTACGTAACAGACGAGTGGTATTTAATCGGACGGTAGACATTGTCCGATGTAGCATTCTACATTGTCGTCATTTATCGCGCTCGCCACGCGGTGTGTCATGAGATCCGTAGTTCAATAACGGTGCATCTTCGGGTCTACCTTCATGCAACACATTTTGTTGTTCTACACTCTATCCATTCCCAGATTGCAGGTTCTGTCACTCCGCCTGTTCGCGTCCTTTAACTGCATTGGTTGTGCAACAAACCGTCGCACCACCTCCGCGTGTTTCCGAGAGCTACCGACCGGCGACAAGTGGAGAAACGGAATCACGCCTCCTGACTGTAGAGGAATTTGAATCACGACGGACTTTGGCGTCGTCGCGGGAGTCATAGTTAATACACTCAATGCACCTATTGTATTTCATGTTCACAGGGTGATATTATATTACAGAGGATTAAAAACACTGAACGATTAAATCATCTATCCTGAACTAAAACACAGCAATTTAGCGTATGACTTATTTCCTGCCGCAACGACACTGTTAACTAACCAGTCAACCAATGATCGAGAGCTCATCTGGGACAGTGTTTATTTCTGCTGTAATCTTGGACTGGATAAGTTTAGATGTGAGTTTTTCGCCAAAATAGTTCAGTTTTGCAACATCTTTCATTTTCTACTCTTGGACGGATATTACCGTAGAGATCCAGAAATTTCGCGAATTCGTTTGAAAGACGTTAGATTCTAAACTCCCGTACACGTAAGTTACTTTTTCGATTGGGTAACTGTTACTGGAACTCTTACTTGAGGTCTGTGAACCAATAGCAGACTTACATGAAAACACTCACTGACTCGCGCGCTACATTGTCAGATGTACAACTGTCCACTCACTGGAGCAGGACTTAATGAACAAGTAGCTTAAAACAGAGTGTACGCAGGACTGTGGGGTCCAGTCTTCTGGTTGTTAAACCCGCGGAATGTCCATGTCTCTAAAGATTGCTCCTGATATTTTTGTATTTCCTGTGTAACAATTCCGTGAAAACATTGGCGTTATAATATGGGTAACTCACTTTTAAGTGACAACTATTTGAGGCAAAGAATATTACTCCTTAATAAAATTCGTATATTTACACCACTTTTCAGTTACATATGTCGTGCAAAGTTATAAACCACGCTTAAGAACAGTTTACATGGCCGCAATTGTAATATATATGTTGTTATTTTTTACTATCCATTCTTCAAAATACTCTATTTACCGCGTACACTATGAACAGATTACACGTCTGAAAAAAAAATTATTCGAAATTTGCAGTAAACTTCACAATAAAATTCGGGAAATTACACAAATATTGCAACAGTTCTGTAAATGTACAAGCAATTTCTGTATTTTCCCAACCAATTTCTTATAAATTTTAGAAAAGTTATTTACAGTGACAGGCAGCTATTACCTTAACATGTAAACGGACATTACACATTGTGGTGCACGACACAAAAACAATACAAACAAAAAAGTTCCCAAGAAATTGTTTCCTTAACATTTGTGTAAATTTTCATGGCAAGACGCCGAATTTTTTTTTCCATTCGAATAAACTTTACTTAATTTCAATTCATTTTAATAAGTGTTTCATATTGCCAGCACCCAAGCAACATTAAAGTGTTAAAGATCAAGTTCCTTGGGTCCCCATGTCGGTTTGGAAATTTTAAAATTGGTGTTTATATAAGAGTTAGCGATCGCTACTGTGTGGTTTGATGTTCTCTCGAGGTGATCCCATTTTATTTCGAGGATTTTATTACCGTTGAGAGGTTCTGAAAATAAAGTGAAAATCAATAATTCAAATAAATCAATTAACGCTTACATTTCTGGATGAAGTTGTAATTTGTTGAAAATAGATATTTAATCACAGTCGCCCTTTATTTTGTTTGGTAATTAAGGGGGTCTAGCTATTGTTACTGAAAAGTTATTTGCTTTACAATATTTTTTTTTTTACTTTGTCAATTACGGACAGGTTAAAAATTTTCGGAGATAATATTAAATTAGTGTGGTTTTTTTTACATTTTATATCATGTCGATGTCAGGATATTCGGACGGGTATCGAACAAGGATCTTCCGGAATGCAGGTTCAGTGTTTTTCCACTGTGCCATTTACAAAGTGAAGGCGCGAGTATAAATAATAACAAAACCGTCACACAACCTTTAACCTAAGAGAAAAACAGTTCTGCTCGACTGAATCAAATAGACGACCTTGCTAGTGGCAGATTAATAACAAACCACTCAGACAGCTGAGAAAGACGAATAATAGCAAAAAAACACACTGCAACTAAGAAAATATCGACTACAATATCTGAGATAGAAGGTCGTTTGATTTCCGATATCATTAGTGGGTGTTACGTTATATCGTAATTTTAGTGTTGCACAATGCGACGGCGATTACCTTTGATTCCTAAGTTGGCCTTCACATCTAAAATATTTGACATTACCTTGGAAGTATTAAAAACATTACGCCATCCCAAACTCCGTTGAATAGAAGACATTAAACACGTTTACTTAGGAAGAATATTTATTAACTAATGTTCATGCATGTAACAGAAATGTGGCTATAAAACCTTCGTGAACGTCAATTTCCGTTCATGTGCAACTGCAAGACAAAACCTGCTTGCTTAAAAATTATGAGTTACAACAACATTTCTCATTTAGTCAAATGACAAACGACTGTCTTCTACGCAAATGCCGACAGCCATAATAACAAGAGTTTTTTTTACCAATTAAAATAAATTAATTTGATACATTTTGAAGCCCAGTAAACAACTCCACGCACTAAAGATAAATTCGGTTCAATATTTCATTTTCTAAAACAAAATTAATGGTAACTTCTACTTAAAACAGTAAAAATTACCTTTTATTTGAGCCAAGACTTGATGAAATAAATGTATAATATTCGTGGGAACAATGCGGATAGGTGGGACGGAAATGTAGAACAGAGAGGTTTTAGTAAACGCTTAAAAGGACTATACATAGGATGTAATTTTCCGCGTTTGATGCGCGGAGACTGTGAATCCATAAGATTCAACTTTCTACACTCGACGGTAACAGCATCGCCTTTATTCGCTGCGCGCCAAACTGGCGTGAACTGTTTTCGTATAACTCTTTTCCCTATGGAACTTATGTGGCGACGCTACAATTTTACTTGTGAAACGTTTGTAGTAAAGTCCAACGCATGGTTCCAACGTTGTGTTTCACAAATCCGGGTGTTGATTTTACAGTTCAAGCTGTCTAAAAGAAAGACGTTTTTAGCTTCGAGGGGAGCCAGAAACATGTCTCTAATAAGCATGTTGCATTTTTAAATAACAGATGCCTAGTTTTAACTGCGTGTTCTTGTCATAGATAATCATATCGTGCATAAGTTTAGATAAGAGTAGGTGCGGCACGCTACAACACCGTTCATACTTCATGTGCACATGAACCTGTTAACATCATGATCTTGAACTATTGTGATATATATATATATATATATATATATATATATATATATATATATATATATATATATATATATACACACACACACACAACATATAACCCGCGCTTTGCCCGCGTTGATGTCCTTATATAAGTATCAAGATCATTGAAAAAAATAATAAAATACCAGTGACTTTGTTCGCGTATAATTTGGCCCTGGAAAAGACGCCACATGTGAACCACTTG
>PNEQ01063098.1:15243-31538 GCA_003012365.1 Medauroidea extradentata
ATATATATATATATATATATATATATATATATATATATATATATATATATATATATATATATATATATATATATATATATATATATAGCGAAAATATTCTCCGTCTTCAAATATCTGTGTGTGCCAGTTTTCATGGCGCGGGAATCAGCTGGTAGACCTATGCAAACTTTCATTCCCTATTTCTCCCCTTCAAGTTTTATTTTCGCGATATAAAGTAGCCTACGTCTTTCTCCAAGGTCCAATCTATTTTTATACCAATTTTCATCAAAATTGACTCAGTGGTTTAGGCGTGAAAGCGTAACAAACAAAAAAACTCACATTCGAATTTATGTAAAGATTAGTAATATATAATATTATTATAATTAGTAATTAGTAAGTTAGTAATCAGTATTAAGTATCAGTTTAATTTTCATACGATACCTTCATCCCCTATTTCACCACCTTCAAATTTTACTTTCGCAATAAAAAGTAACAAACGTTTATCTCCAAGGTCCAATCAATGTCTATACCAATTTCTATCAAAACTGATTCAGTGGTTTAGGCGCGAAAGCGTAACAAACAAGCAAACAAACTCACATTTGTATTTATAGTATGAAGTATATAAGTACTAAGCAGCGGGACAGTGCAAGTGTGGGGGAAACGGGAACACTCCGAGGATAACCAAAGGCCAACGGCGTCCGCCATGTTTCCCATACGCGAATATCGGAAGCGACCCCAGCAGGAATCAAACCTGTATCGTCTTAAGCGGTTGCCGCGCTGTCCGGGCATCGCAATACCGCGAAGTTAAATCCACGAGGAAAAATTTGGGGTGGGAAGGAATTGAGGAAATTTTTCAACGATGCTCCAGCATACCACAGTTCGTGATAAAAAAAAAAAGTTGTTCAGAGGACATCAAAAGACTACTGTACAAATTTAGATGTCCGCCTCTTGCGTTTTCTTTTCCCCATTCACAGAACTTCTGCTCTGCCCACTCATTAACGCCCTTCAAAAGACGAGCACGCTGTTAACTTAACCGCGATGGTCGTCTAAGACTTCAAACGCTAAGGGGACAGTGCGGTTCGCTAGTTAGTGCCCCGATAAGAATCCACTAGTTCGTTGGACGGTGAGGGGGGAGGAACTTATATTTAGCGATTCTCTGCGTGTTCGGCACGGACCAAAGTCACCCGTTACCGACTTGTTAGCGTGGGAAGCGGTCGTGTTGCTAGGCTTTCTAATGAGCTCCCCCACCACCCCTCTTGGACTTAGAAGGTCCAGAAGCTTGGGTCTGTCTCCTAAATTGCTATGATAACGACTTATGAAAATTGTGTTACCCTGCAATCACACCGTAGTTAATTCTTTTTTTTAAATGGCGCCAGGAATGTAAAAATTTTCTGAGTATTTTTTAAAAGCAATTTATATTCATGACAATCACGATGCCCTATTATTAGGTACCTACACTTTACAGTGAAGTGAGGGTATTTATTATTTTCTATTTAAGTCATTTGCCAAATATCTCAAGACTATCAGGATTTAATAATGTGACAAATCTTTGGTTATTTTATGGATCAGTAATTCGCGGAGAAATTGAATCCACTCTAGTTGGCAACCGCTTAGTGCACTGTTATAATTGGCCAATCGAAAACCACCTACGAGCTTTCTAGAAAAGTGAATAATTATTTTTACTTTGTGTTTGGTAGCAAGCTTGAGGTGTAACATCCGCCGCCATATTGTGTTTGTTTGAATTTTGCTGTGGCGTTTGTTTATTATTTGTGTTCATACATTTAGCCGTGATAAGGCGTAGTATTTGACATGGCGTACAGTTAGAGTGAAGCATTAGTAGAGTTTGTTCATTAATTTTGGAACAGAATTAGAAAATATAAAATATATGTTTTAAGGCCATACTAGCTAAATTAATAATAAGATTTCTTTAATGAAATAAATGTATAAAAATACATCGTAAAGGAAGATATAACAAAATTTAAAAAATGAAAGTTTGGCTGATATTACACCTTAAGGGCGCGATTCACCTACTTTTTCAACTTATTTTTTATTTTTATATTTGTACCAGACATTTTTTTCTTATTCATAAACTGTGATTTAATCTTCCTCTTAGAAAATTGTTGTATCTCTCTTTAGTTTTCGCCTAATGAGTCATAAACGTCAAAATTTACACTTTACGGTTTTATGTACGCCACTAAAACCAACTGTAATACCAAACCGAAAAAAAAAAAATCACAGTGTATAACAATATTACAGGCTATGAACTGACACATATAAAATTAAAAAATAAAATATTTTTGTATTTAATAAAAAATGCTGAATTTTAAAATGAAAATTTAAAAATTTCAAAAATTGTTTAAAAATACAAAATTGTATTTATTTTTTATTTTATATAGTTCAAATCATAGCCTATTACATTGTTATGCACTGTCAATTTTTTCGGTTTGGTATGTCGGTTGGTATTAGTGGCGTACATAAAACCGTAAAATCGAAATTTTGACGTTTACGACTCATTATGCTAAAACTATGAGAGACAACAATTTTCTAAGAGGAAGATTTTGTCACAATTTATGTCTAAAATCTGAAATAAAATATCTGGTACAAATATAAAAATAAAAATTACGTTGCAAACTGAGGTGAACCGCGCCCTTTTTTTAAGTTTATAGACATCTAGAAAAAATTATACTATTGTTCTAAATGCGGCAGACGTTGTAATCACTGTTTTCACGTCCGTTTAGAATATGGTAATTCGAATAAGGAAAAAAAAAACGTAAATGGTGGGACTGATGTCATGCATTTTGTTAGAAATAGCAGGAAGAGTATTTCTTTGATTAAAATATCATAATATTTGTAACGTAGTATTTCATTTACGATCTTCGTCACATTTATGTACTCAATAAATCGTACTCGTTGTGGTTGTATAGTCATGGCACTGTGGATAACCGCGGAAATACCTAAGTAAAACATACATTCTCTTTACTGCATCACGATTAAATGTATGACTCGATAACTGTCTTTAGTCAGCTATGTCAAGTCATTATCCTCTTCTAGAAAGATACGAACATGCAATAAAATATGTGGCCTTTTGATATAACTAATAAAATATTATACAACATTTCAAAAACTTGTTTATTTCCACTCGTGCAGTCCACTTAGGATGCAGAGAATATTAATTTTAAAATATAAAAAATTCCATCGCTCATGAAGTAAAGCTTAGAAGACTATTTGAATATGTGACCTTTAAACAATTTGATAATGGATGTTCATGAAAATCTGGTCAACGGTCCTGGACGCAGGCCTATGCAACTGCAAGTGAATATTCCTGAAAATATAAGAATCCCCTAATAAAACAAACTAAATAGCACAAAATTGAGACAACGGGTGTTGTCTCGGGGTTGTTTGCCTTGTCGCAGTTGGCAACCCTGTGCTTAGGGACCACAGGAAGTAACTAGATTGGTGTTGTATATATCTTCAGTAATTAGTACTAGTGTATTAAAGGGCACATTTATGTCGTTTTTATAATATATTTATTCTATTATATTTTAATTATTATTAGTTAGGTATGTGTAATATGTTTTAAGTGTTATAAATAGCCCACTAGTATTGCCCACGTAAATGTGATTGAATAAATGACAGCGTGGAGCGCTGTGTACGCGGCGGACGACGTGTGTTAGACGTGAGCGCGAGGACTCGGTTAGCAGCGATCAACGGAGGTAGACGTCGCGGACTGAACCGTGGTTAACAGCATCGAGAGTAAAATTTGGCAAAAATTGTGTGTGTGTTTGAGGCACGTTGCTTCAATTATTTCTTAGTCAAGTAATGTACAAACTATCGGCAAAGTGTCCAGGTGTCAGGTGTTTCGGCAAACACCGTGGACGGTGACTTCCTCTGTAACGTAACTTCTGTGATACAACTCGTGAAGAATATGAGACACGAGGCCTCGCGGCAAGACTGATGTGAAAATACGTTGGCTGGACGAACACCGTTAATCCAGGTATGCACCCGTAACTGTAAATTAGCCACTGTAATCGGGCTGGACTTCGAGAGTGATTTCAAGAACGTAATTTTTTGTGGATCACCAGAATATTATCAGCGAACTGAATTAAGTTGAGCACAGACTTTACTTTATTTGTGGGCTATAGATAGACTTTGAACGTTTTCTTTATCTCTTTCATAATTACACTGGTGCATAATCAATATATAAAGATTAGTATAGTGTATTATCAGAATGTCATAAAATAAAAAATAAAAAATACGTTATCGAGTGAGGCAATAGTGGTAAACATCCCACGTTTGAAGGCATGTCGCCACAAAATGAAGAAGCTAATATAAGCTGTTATCATAAAAATATAGAACAAAGATTTATGTAGGCTTTTTCATCCATTGTCATGTCTGCCTTGGCTTCCGGGATGAAGCCACGCCTTGTTTGTTGTAGAAAGCGACGTCTCATTGCAGTCGGCATCTTCAGGATCTCGCTTCCGAGATCCTGAACATGCGAACTGCAACGATCCGCGAAACGTTTATTCACACAAACAACCAAAACGCTGTCCAAGCCCAGAAGTTAAGACAGTCACGTATACAGCATGCACGCAGTCCCAAAACAGGGATATGAGCGGTGTATCTAGGGAAACAGTCACGTAACAAAGCAGGATGTAAGAAAATGGTGACAAAACTAGTCGAGAGTACCAAGTCCATCACCAACAAATGCAGAGACTGTAAATGACGTGTGCTCCGAAAACACGACGAAGATTAATTCAAAGGAATGTAGCAGCCTTTCGCCGGCGTAAACGTACCCGAGGTTTCTGGAACTGATATATGTTGTAACCTTAGGACATATATCAGTTTCTGGGATTCCAGCCGACTGACTGGGACATCTGAAAAATTTGAGCTCATCGACAAGCGCAAGTTGAGTGGATTTTTTGAAATTATTTTGTCAGTCGAAGATGTGTACAACTTGCTGCTGCACTTCGTTACGTCATTTGCTACGATTAATTCAGGGACAACATCCATAGAAAGAACTACGAGGCTTCGAAAGCAGTATAGAGATTATTGTAAGTGGCGAAGTATGTAGGCTGTAATGTCTGTCTGGGAAATAACGGCTATAGGGCGCACCACTTATCTTCGAGCCCAGGAAGTGGCTAGCAACAACGGCACTGTTGGTTGGCATCTCCTTGAAAAATCGCGATGGGAGGAAGTGGAGGGAAATGAGGTGGGGTATAAGAAATTCCTGGACATTAACATTTCTACGATTTTAAATCTCTCCCTGTAAATAGTTAGGAGACCTGCAAATTCCGCGTTATTATTTGGAGAAAGTCTAGAATTCACTGGCCTAATCTCACCCAAACACACTCCGTAACGTATTTTGCTCCAGGTGTTCGGTCCTTACTGTATCTGCAGGGTATTTTATTATAGACTTTACGTCAGGATTAAATGTTCTTTCAAAACATTCCTTGCAAACTGTCACCTAACAGCAGTAGTCAGATTGGAGTCCAGTACACCGTCACATAACAATAGGAAATTTACAAGTCCCACCCGATAGTCTTCAGTGAAATGACCTTACTTTTGACATATCTCGATTTACATGTATTTCATAACAGAGTGAAGTTTTTTAAACATAGTAAATGTAATTTCAGGAACAAAGTGCAGTAATTTGATCACGTGGAAGTATATGAAAGGACGGTGAAAGCAAATCAAGGAGTGCTTACTGTTTGTGGCCGCCTCTCAGGTAGCCGAGCACACTGAAGAGCTTCAACAGATATTTCGAAAAATGCTCAACGTTAGTGAGTGATGTCTGCTTAGGACTAGCATTCAAAGAATCTTATATGTGTGCATAGTCACTTCTCATCCTCCAACAATATTTAAAACCTATGTCCTTGCGAACAAAATTGGCGCAAATGGTAGGTCATTTCCAAGTCTGAAAATATGTCAACAGAACTTTTAAATAGGTGTATGCGTGCAATGAAAGAAAAATTCTGTAGGAAGTCTTCCCTGCAAAATTATTTTGTAGAAACTACAAAATAATTTAGTGATGGCCACAAAGTTATAGTGGTGACGACAAAAAATGTTTGTGATGAAGACAAAACAAATTTTGCAGGGCGAATACCCGCAAAATATTTTGTGGTTGTCACAAACTAATTTTCCGTGTGTACAAAGCACATTTAGCTCTAATTATTACGTCATAAAAATTATGAAAGGTTAACTGCTGATGTCTCATAGAAGATTGCACGCTAGTTCTGTAACTTGCGCCTATCGTGAGGCGTGACGCGTGTGATAATTGTCCTTATCGCTTCCGCACTTCAATACCTCAGTCGCACAAAGAATGTACACTTAGCAGCCACCTTAATAACAACGTTTTCAGGGCTGGTGAGGGTCGATATGAAGCAAGTATGAATCAGCACAAGTATTAAAAAAAGGGGGGGGACTGGAGATCCTAAAAAACTCCCACGAAAGACAGTATCGTTTGGTACGGTTCCCAAAATTTAAAAAACAGGTTTGACCAGGTCTGGATTCGAACCAGGATCATCTTATGAGGCAAGCGCCGACCGTGGCCTCGCAAAAAAAGAAAAGGAGAGTCGTTCTTGACATCATTAAAAAAACACCTTATAACCAAGCACAGAGAACTATATAACTATAAGTGCACATGTTCGTGTCATTAACTACTGGGTTTTCAAAAATTCAATTCCCAAACTCCGGATATCGATTTCAGCACCATTTTACCGGCGAGGTGGCGACACGGTAACGCTTTGGAATCGTACTCGGAAAAATCCAGATTAGATTATTGGCTCCGGCCGTCCTGATCTCGGTTTTCTGTTGTATCCCGAAACCGCTCTAGTCGAATGCTGAGATGGTTCCTTATCAAAGGCCATGGCCGATTCCTTTCTCAGGTCCTGTCCTTGTGCCAAATTATATATAACCTTCTCTTACTAACTCGTTGTCGACGTGACCTAAAGTCCACTTACCTATCCACCGTAAGGCGGACGCCTAAGTCACGTTTCAAATGCGTTGCAGCGTGATCGTAAACAGGTGTTTTTCTACGGAACAATTCCACGTGTGCCCGTTGTGCCAATGTATGAAAAGAAAACACACTTCAGACAAAGTCGAAACCTTATTTTTAAGACACTATGCTCAGTAAAACGCTGCTTCTAAGCCCTCCAACATGGTTATAAATGACCTTTTCAGACTGCCGTAACTTCAAAATGTATTAAGCGGATGTACGTGAAACTGAGATTGCGATGTGCACCTACCTTTGCTACAGACCCACCAGTAAAATAGTATGGTCATCGTTTAGTGTCCCCTAGTAAAAAACTGTCATACGGGAACCTTACACGCTAGTTCATGGCTTGGTTCGTTGAGGCGATGCAGCATTTTATGCGCCCTTCAAGCTCGCCCTTATGTTTCCGTCATTTCTGAGCCTCTAACACGCAGGAAGGTTTTTTTTTAAACGCAGTAAACTATTCCTGTTAGCTTATACGCAGGAAAGTATTTTTAGTTAATTACTGTATATGCAGGGAAATCTACGGTGTGCGACCATGCGAGTCAGGTGGTTTGCATAGCGTTACATATATAACGCAATGACCACTGCGAAGTGCTAGTGAAGATATTCTTGTCAGCACTTAACATCGAGGTCTTTAAGCGCTGGCGACGGCTGACATAATGTGAGCATGGAGCAACGCCGCTGGGAAAGAGAACTCGGATCGCCTTGCTAACCACTGCGCCAACCATGCCTTTTTCCCCATATCATTGTGATACACCTACGTACTATGCAACCTGTTTCAAACATATGGTTGCCCAGCTGGGGCTGAATACGCCACAACTTTAAAAATAGTTATATTTATAAAAATACATTTTTCCGGGCATAAGTGTATGAGGACCTTGCATTACAACAGGATCAAATAAAGTACGTCTAGAGTTTAGCACTGACTTTCCGAACACTCCGGACATGTGGCACAGGCTATACAGTATAATGAACAGCCACGATACAGGATGAAGAGGATAATCCTACGGACGAGAGCAAAGCACATAGTTACCGTTTCTACTCTGCAAAAAAAAAAAAAAAAAAAAAAACTACAGGAGTTGTGAGTCGATGAATCCGGCTTGCTCGCTTCCTTCCTTTGCCCGCCACCCTACCCCATCCCTAAACTCAACAACACAAGTCCTCCCATTTCCCCGTAAAATCGGTAAGTGGTGATTTAAATAGCGCTTTACGGTCGCCCACTTGCAGTGTTATTTCAAGGCTGCGGGTGTAAAACTGGATCTCCAAAGCTCGGGTTGCCTCATCCGCTGGTTGACCTAGTTAATCAACTACGTCTTTTTTCTGCATACAATTTAAAAAGGCATACATTACAAGCTCTTTGTTACACGTTTTACTACGTGTGAGACTGCAGTATATCTTGCCTGCCTCGGTGTGGGAATACCTCCATTATCGCGTCTAGAATAATTTCAGAATGCGCAGGTAAAAATTTTAATACACGAGTCATTAGTTTTTTTATTTTAATTAAATTTTTATAACTGACAGTAAGATATAAATTTTTGTAACGTACCTCTTTGTAGTATGCGTAATCTCTGGCAGCATTATACCGGTTAAGATCAAAATATATATTTTATAGCATGGCAAACTGTTTATATAGCAGCGTGTTAAAGCCTTAGAGAAACTGCCCTACTGAACACGAATTCGCACGTAGTGTAAAATCTGGCCAATCCAGACAAGGAATATTTGACATAGGAGGATTTAAACACTCAAGCTGACACACCTTGACACAAGAATTCCCTGTCCTATAGTACAACCACAATTCGCAACACTGGTTGCACAATCTATTGTTTTTTAATTCGCAAGGTACTTCTTTGTTATTTTACAAATAGTTGTAAAATTAAATAAATACTTGTTTAAATTACTTATTTGTAGGGACCTGAAAATGAGCGTTATATTTTGGGATCAAGCTAGAATTCAAACTACTGTAGGTTCGTGTCACTTTCACAATTGGCAGTTGACTCTTTTAACAGCTCCAGGAAGCAGCTGAACCAATAACTAACACGCATATAAATGAAGGCCTATATCACTGTGACAGTGATCAGTAAATAAACAGCTGTTGTCTGTTTGAGTCCACATATATTCTTGGAGGCTAGGCCACACGTCAGTGAACCAGCGAATTTTTTCAGTTTCGACTTATTTGTAAAGTTACAAACGATTTCTCCGTAAAAATATTTTGGAAAACTTTACAGTTAACCAAAAAATCATATGTTTGTCGGGTCTCTGGTAAACATTTTGCTCGAATAAATCATTTGCTTGTATAAATTACTTTGTACAAAGAAAAACAGAGTGTAATTTTTAAACACGTAAAAGTATAGAATATTTAGGGCCGACATTACAAACCTCTTTCGAATGACATCCAACTGCTATCCCCATAGAGAAAGCGTTGGTGAGCTGTTGGTTGTCATTCGAAAGAGGTCTATAGATACGGCCCTTAGTATATATATAGCTCGAGTTGGCCTAGTGGCACGTGAAGTTAACAATCTGAAGGATTCCATTGTTAGTGCACATCCTAATATTTTCCACCTGAAATAATTACATGTAAATTTAACTATTATTTTCCAAGTAAGAAAATTTTCGTGGTTAAAATAATATAAATATTTTCTACTACATTGAAAGTACAAATGCTAGTCTATAACGTGGTAATTTTACAAACATACACATTATGTTTTTTACAAGAGCAGCCTTCGTAGTTTTGCAAAGAATATCCTTGGCAACTATTTCCAAGGATTTTCCTTGTAGACATGACAATTTATTTAGAATTAACACCTCGTGAATATGGGAGAGTGTGATTGCTGCTCTGCGATCTGTCTGTCTTGTATTTTTACTCCCGGGCAACAACACCGGCAATATTTACCACGGGGCGTTGTCAAGTCGGTGACATGCCGAACGACTTGTGCTTGACTGTACACCGGCCGTGAGCAACGTGGTTAAGGTGGGGCTTTCAATATAATAACTAGACGTGTGGGTCAGTAAAATGAATATACGTATAATGTATTCCATCACTTAAAATTGTATTCCATTGGGAATTAATTTTTGTGTTGTTTTGATTTTTTTGTTCGTGTATCGTGTTCTGGGATATGACAATATTCCTTTCAGGAATTATCTGTCTGTTTTACAGTATGTCTGTCGACTGCAGCTTACTGGCTTTTCTTCCTTTGTTATTTGTTTTATGTTTTATTGTGGGTTTTTTTGCAACACAGCAGCAACATTCGCCCGCTATGGCGTATGTCCAAAAAAACTGTTATATCCATATAAATATATTATGTTGCACATTAAAAGCAGTTTTTAACAAAATGGTAACACCATTTTAAGATAGCTGCTCACATTTAGGTGTACACAAACAATTCTTGTAAAAAAAAAAGATACAAACGAGACATCATGGTTGTAAGCACTGATTAATTGTCTTACTCCTTCTTTTCTCCTTCTCCTTATACTCAGACGATAACATAGAATAATAATAGACTGTCGCATCCAATTGTGCTAAAGGGGTTTACAGTATATTAAAAACTTAAGCAGTAAAAAGTAGACTTGAGAAATAAGACGTGGAATCGCAAAAATTAAGCGTACGCATTAACGAGGTTACTTTTAGTTACGGCCAATAGTAACAGACATTAAATATTGTAATTTTGGCATTATTGATTATATCGAAGGCCATGGTTAAACACTTAGGGTAAAATAATGAGGAAATAATTAATGTCGTGACACGTAAATGCTGCTTTACTAATATTAACAGATACAAATTCAAATTACTGGACAAATAACTGTTCTTTTCCTTAAAAACACCCCGTCTTCAGTGTATTTTGTAGGCTAAAGAAGTATGGTGTTTATCGTGTGAATTACGAATAGCATCATGGGAATACCGACCTTTCCTATGATTGGTTAAACCTACGTTTTACAATGCCGCACTTACGCAGTTACAGTTCAATCGTGTATGCTTCATTTTAAGCAAATGTGACGGAGTTATTTCTAGGTTCTCCTACTCAAGTCTTCTTCATTCTTAAGCCTTGAGGTGTGCAGAACTTCGGACGTTACAAGATTATAAAAATAAATTGCTCAACTTGCGTAAGTTACGTTTATTTAAGAAGAAAATTCAAATAACGTTACACAAGTGTACACCTGTTTCAGGTTCTCCCTTAAGTTGTAAAGATTGTTCTAGACCGCCTAAAATGGCAGAAATGGGTGTTTTTGTGCTCCTTTTTAGATGTGAAGATTTTGGCGCCAAATATTTTAAAAGGAATATGCGTGTACAGTACACATTTATCTTTAATATTGCGTCAAAAACTGATGCTGGCACCACTGAATGTCTCATAGAGGCGAGTTGTCAGCTAGAGGACTGCACATCAGTTCAGTGACTTACACCTGCCTAGTATAAGGGGTGGCGTTATGTTCGTGCTGTCTGTCCTTACCACTTCCGCTCTTCTATAGTCTGTCTCGTGTAACGTTTCCATATTTTAACATTTCTCTTCTGAATAAATGTGCTTGCCAGTTTCATTGTTTGGCGCTTTGAACCTACCTTGCCTCCTGGAAAAGGACAGCCCCCACAATCCTGTTTACACACGTACAGTTCTCAGACGTTAACTGTCAAAATATGGAATCTTTTGTGAGATGGACTATAGGTAGAGATGATGGGAAAACTTGTCAGTTTTCTGGGTTTCAACACACGTCCAACTTACGAATAGATTACTGGCTTTCGCTTGTACTCAGCGCTGTTGTCCTTCTTGACTGAGCCAATAAGAATCCCGTTATTGTAATATTGGATGTCTCATATCATCCAATCACTCACGCCACAAGAAAGTACAGCGTTTTCAAGGATATGTTGGCACAAAAATGTTTCGCGATATATCATTATCTCCAGGGGCCGGAAAATTTAGCGGATTCAGTAACCTGCATGTTAGAATTCACTATCTTATGTACACTTAAGCCCCGGCCATTAGTCCACGAGCTGCTACCAAGTGAAACAACAGACAATTAACAAATAGACGGGGCTTGGATATGCATAGGACAATGGATTCTAGCATGCAGGTCATTGAATACGCGAAATTTTTCGGCTCCTAGTTATCCTGTAGGCTAGTCTGCAAGAATATCTGATATCTGAAGAAGACAGCAGATGTTCATTAGCTGCTTGCGTTCAAAGTTATATAGGTGTGTATTAGTTACATTTCCATTGTTGGCTCAGAGACTTCCAGGAAGTGTCAAATAAGTCAAAAGCCAATTGTGAAAGTTACGCAAACTTACAGTTGATGGAATTCTAGCTTGTGCTCAAATGAATTTTTCAGATCTCTATCTCTATCAATAGGCATCGAACGCACAAAATACGTTCACCCAGGCGACCCCTGTAAGTGTTGGCAGCGAAATTCCGGGGTTAGATAGTTGGCACGGCTGACTATATGTGTGTTGGTAGTGAATGCTCGCCGGCAGATGGTGGTGGAGGAAGGATGCTGCACGAGAGACGTAGAGGAGGTCCCGCCGACGTAGATGCGAGTGATAGGCGCGGGGCGGCGTGACTAATGTGGGCCCGCACCGCAAGCACGTGCACGCGTGTTGTGACAGGACAAGACGCGCCAGGCACCGTTAAGTTGGGCGCCCGTCAGTCAGGCTGCAACACGCCGCCAGTCTCCATGTCACGGCTGTTTACGTCACCGAGATACCAGCCCTACGTGAAACACTGCTGCGGCTAGTTAGCTTTCCTTCCATCAACTAACCCTGCATAATACACCACGCTTGTCCAGTACAGAGCCAGGCTGCGGCAAGAATACCGATATAAGTGTTTCACTCTGTTTCATATAAGTTTCGATCAATTTGACAGCAACTTATGGGTAGAGACATGAACTTTTCGCGAAAAGAAATTTGCCTCACTTTGTGTCAGTGACTTGTGTGCACGTCTGCATACTTGCTTCACGGTCAGAGATTGGATGTTTTGACATTATGTGTCGTGGGGATTTACACGCAAATCACAGACGTGTGTTGTTACAGTAACCTTATTGTGATTGGTACAGTCAAATGAGAAACGTCACAGTTCAAAGGCACGCTGCCAATATATGTGAAGCAGAACTGCAGACATGCACATAAGGCACTGGAACAAAGTGGGGCAAAATTCTTTTCGCGAAAAGTTCATGTCTCTACTTATGGGTAAAGACCTGAAAAATTCGCGTTTTCTTTTAGGCGCTAGCTAGAATTCCAGCAACTATAGGTTTGTATAACGTTCACAATTGACAGCTGACTTACTCAATACTTCCTGGAAGTAGTTGAGCCAATAATTAGAGATGATGGTTTATCGCGGGAAAAGTTGACTGTTTGATGGATTTCAATACACGCCCAGCTTACCAGAAGATTACTGGCTTTAGTGTGTACGTGGAGCTGTCGCCCTATTTGACTGAGCCAATATGAATCCCGATATTGTAATATTTGATGCCTGGTATTGGTCTGCAGACAGCTACGTTGTGTCAGTGTTTTCAAGGCTATCTTGGCACAAAACATTTTCGCGATATACCATCATCTCTACCAATAATAAAACTGTTGCTGAATACAGACCAATTTCACTGTGTCAGCGAGCAGCTAATAAACATTTGATGTCTGCAAGAATTCACAAATATTCTTGGCGGCTAGCCTACAGGTCGGTGAACCCGCGAATTTTCCGGTTATTGCTTATGGGCAATAATTTTCAGTATTTTGTGATTTGTTGCACAATGAAAGACATTTCCAGCTATAAAATTAACTTGAGATGTCCATTTCAGCGTTTGTACTGCAAAGTCTGTCTTGTGTAGTGCCACAAATAACAAAATCTTACAAATTATTGCTTATAAGTCGCAGTCAGATTTATCTAAAATTATACGAAACAGAGTATATATGTATTAAATCCGGTGTCGACTCGCAATTTGTTGACAGGGAGGGCACAAGTTGCAGAGAACTGTATATGGTTGTGCGCTAGTTGCCGCTGTAGCCTCTGACACACTGGTTACTGGTATGTTGGTGCCGCTTATTACTGACTAATGGTCACAACACAATAAGCATCCAGTAGATGTTTCATGATCATTGTCATGCGCGTTCACACGAGTGTACAGTTCTCGGCAACCTGTGCCCTACCTACCAACAACCCCCGAGCCGCCACTGATTAAATTCGATGTGATTCAACAGACTAGATTGTGCAAATATACTTAGGTTACATTATTAGTACAGATCTGCGAATTTCACGCTTGTTTATTTTTTTTTACTGCTGACCAAGGACGTATAAAAAAGGGTGGTAAGGGGATATATCCTTTACATCGTTCCCCGCCTCTTCAGAAAGCTCCGAAATTCTGAGAAAGACCTCGTACACCCATATGTAGAGATGATGGTATATCGCGAAAATGTTTTGTGCCAAGATAGTCTTGAAAACACTGACACAACGTAGCTGTCTGCAGACCAATACCAGGCATCCAATATTACAATATCGGGATTCTTATTGGCTCAGTCAAATAGGGCAACAGCTCCACGTACAAGCTAAAGCCAGTAATCTTCTGGTAAGCTGGACGTGTATTGAAATCCATCAAACAGTCAACTTTTCCCGCGATAAACTATCATCTCTACCCATATGTTGTAAACTGTCTGTTAGTACCTACGAATCAAATAGGCCCTATAACTGCAGAAATGCCAAGAAAGTTAAATAAATTGATTATTTTGTGTCCGTGTGTATGTATGTTTGTGAGTGAGTTTTTTTGGTCAGCGCTTAACATAGAGGTCTTCAGCGATGGTGAGGGAAGATATGACCTGAGTATGGAGCAGCGCCGGAATGAAGGGGTGGAGAAAACGGGAGATCACCGAGAAAACCGGTCAACCAACGGCATCGTCCGGCACGATTCCCACATGCGAAAATCCGTGGACCGACCCCGCTGGACTCGAACCCGGATAGGCTTGGTGAGAGGCGAATGGTCTGACCATTCGGTCACTGCGGCCCCTAAGTATGTCTGTATACGTGTAGGTAGCCCATTGTAGCCGTCTTTCCCACGCTTCAAATGCGTTGCAGTATGTACGTTAACAGGTTTTTCTACGAAAATATTGCACGTGTGCCCATTGTGCCAACGTATGAAAAGAAAACAAACTTCAGACAAGGTCGGAACCACACTGTTAAGACACTATAATTAAATACACTGTTTCTGAGCCCTCCAACGTGGCTGAAAACCGCCTTTCCAGACTGCCGTACTTCAAAATGTACTAACCGGATGTATGTGAAACTCGTATTGCGACCTGCACTGAACTTAGTTGCAGACTTTCCACCAATAAAGTTGTATGGTCACTGCTTAATGTCCCATAGTAAAAACATTTCGTCGGGAAGCTTGCATGCTCGTTCAGTGCTTGGCTCGTTGAGGCGATGCGGCATTTGATGCGCGCATTAAGGTCGCCCTTATGTCTCCATCGTTTCTGAGCCTCTAGTGCGTATGTAGGCGATGCCCTTTACGGCATCAGATACAGGTATACTAAAAAAAAAAATATTGCGTAGATAAAAACAGGCGTACAAATTTTGTGTAAATGAACAATATCATGCATGTATAGTATAACTGGAGTGTATTAACCAAAAGGAGAAATAAAGCTGATAATAATCATAGTTAACATGTTATTGATAGAGAAGGTGATTTATCGCGGGAAAAGTTGGCTGTTTTCTAGGCTTCAATGTAATGTATTAATTTCCGACGCTTTTATTTCGTTACTGGCGAGTCCCTATTTGACTGTGCCAATGTTAATTATTGTGCGTTACGACAGGACGTCTGTGATTCGTCTGTAAACAGCTAGACTGTGTAACATAACCACTGACCAATAATACATGACGCAGGACGCTACACTGATCTGCAGAATATGCTGGCAGAAAACATTCTCGCGATTTTCCAACATCTCTAGTTATTGATTATTAAAAAAAAACTAGGAGACAGTTTTCCAATATCTTCTGTCGTTCAGGTAAAAAAAAAAATGAGTATCGTAAAAGCAGTATAAATAAGGGATTATGGGATAAAATTCAAAATACAATTTTAATTTACAAACAAATATCTGAACCCGATTTTCTTTGCATTTCTTGCAAGGCAAGCAACAAGCAAGTACAACGACGATCATACAGTCATAATTAGAGATGATGGTTTATCGCGGGAAAAGTTGACTGTTTGATGGATTTCAATACACGTCCAGCTTACCAGAAGATTACTGGCTTTAGCTTGTACGTGGAGCTGTTGCCCTATTTGACTGAGCCAATAAGAATCCCGATATTGTAATATTTGATGTCTGCAGACAGCTACGTTGTGTCAGTGTTTTCAAGGCTATC
>PNEQ01063099.1:12358-31638 GCA_003012365.1 Medauroidea extradentata
GTTAAAAATAAGAAATTGTATATATTTTGTCCTTGTGAAGACGAGGGAGAGACGAGCAGGTGCATAGTGTGTCTTGGGGCCTCACCCCACCCCCGCTCGAACCACCTCCCTAGCTGGTCACGAGGGGAGGGGTCCAGCCAATGGCTTTGCTAGTTGTTACAGTGTAATAGATATGTAGTAATTAAGAGATCAATAATGTTAACAAGTAAATGAACCATTGTATGTAAATTATTGTAAATAGTGACAAGAAATTAAGCAATGATTTAATAAATACGGTTCTGGCCGGAATTGTTGTCCTCGAGAGGCGGGTGTAAGCTGACTCCTGATTGGCCCAAAGGGAACCGGAGCTTGCTGGCCAAGTGACGGGGGGTTTTTGGCGCAATCCGAGGAGAAGCGAGCCGGCGTCGGTCCGGGACGGAAGTGGTCAAGCGAGGAGGTCGTCGGCGAATCGCGGCGACGGTAGGGCAGAGTGCCACCGTCAGGCGTCGAAGCTAGGCGTCGAGACGCTCAGTATTGTGGGCCGAGGCGCCATCATTGTCGTTGTTTTGGGCGTCGGGACGCCATCAAGTTTTCACCGAGTCAGTAAGTACGTCGGGCCGAGACAGCTCTGGGTAGTAAGTGGAGAGAGACAGTGATTGCGCGGCATTTAATATTCCAATTAGTTGCCGGGGCTCCATGCGCGCGACCGTATTGCTTAAGAGCCATACCGACAAATCGACATAAGTATCGGTCCGCCCCGATAGGACAGCAACGACGTGCTACCCGAGCAAAAAGACTTGCAACTCTTTCAATATCTAGTAACATAGTATCCAGAACTAGTACACAACAACAATAGACGACTAAACACCCGCAGAAACAGTTAATAAATAAATATATTTAAAAAATAAAAAACAAACCGAACGTCGTAACTCGTTCACGTTTGGAAGGCGTAGAGTTACGAAATGCTGTCTCCGGCAAATTTACTACCTTTAGAACCAGGTTTGTCAACAACAGTCTTTCGAAACTAAATATGACCAATTTTTCTATAATAAAGCACGGAAAAATGGTATTTACATATTTATTAACATATTTGCCAGTTAAATTGATGAAAAATAATTAGAGATGACTGTTTACCGCAGGAAAATTGGATGTTTACTGGGTTTCCGCGTACTTTCAGCTTATCAAACGTCCACTGGCTTTTCCCTGTACGTGGAGCTGTTGCCCTATTTGACTGAGCCAAAAGGAATCCCCGTAATATTTGATGCTCAGCAGATAGCTACGGAGTGTCAGACGTGTATCGTCCAACTATACTTACGGCGAGAAACTAAAGCATTTTCAAGCACACGTTGGCACAAACATTTTCTCGATATACTGTCATCTTTAATAGCAATACATCTGCCATGTTTCATTTTCGTTCAGTATCCCAGCATATCTATCCCCCCCCCCCCGCTTTCCGGTGAAACTGGATAAGGTGTACATGTCTGTTTTCCAAAGTATATTCCTCAGTTGCGACACGAGGAAGATATAAATTCACCTCGGACTCAACAGGTTAAGACTTCGTGCCGACCAAGCGCGTCTTGAAGGTCGGCGCCTGAGGTAAGGACAACACCGCGTCCTAGCGTTAATACACGGGTGTCCTTAATTGGCCAGCGAGGTAGTCCAAGCTAGACTGTTATTAAGAACAATGCTAGCGGCGGGTGCCTCCGGTCTACGGAGACATGAAGGTCGCGAGTTCGAGGTCAATCTTGCTACTGATACTTAGTGAACGTGCCCAGACCTAGGTTAGATTATTCCAGGTGTTGCCATGGAACAATCATTTTTTCCAGCAGCGGGCCTTGTGTCGATTGCCGTGTGTTCGTAAGTACTTTTTTTATGAAACTATTTCACACGAACCCAACGAACGAACACAGCGACGATTGCATTGGATGCATACACAGACAATACAACGACGATAACACATACGATTTACAACTTGTATGTTTAGCTTAGTCCAATGTTTATGGTTTATATATTTGGTCACATGAGCAGTGCAAAAATACCAACAGAATACTTCACTCCTCGCAACTTCAGAACCTTATGTTAAAATATTTTTGGTCTTATCCTAGATCAAGATTTAACTGTCACGAGAAACTTATGTACGAAATTTATTGCAAGCATTGATTAGTTCGCACGAGTTTTGTATAAATGGTGGGTGGTAAAAAAATAACTAAGTAGAGAACAGGAAGCAATAAGAACACAGTAGGGATTAATGGCTAGAGCGACTGTGTTTCTGTTGTTTACCTTCGGCACACATCTGCAGCTCTGCTTCATAGTAACTGGCTGTGCGCCTTTGTTCAGAAGCGTGGGGCAGTAAGAAAAAGGGTTCTGCAACTCCACACGTCTGTAATTTGTGAGAAACAATGACTCTGAGAGTGAATAACAGCCAATCATTGACCTCGAGGTAGAGTAACAGATAACAACATAAAGCCCTGAAACAAGATGTTGAAAAAGTAATTTCACCAAAAATTAGTGGCTATTGTAATGGCGTATTCAGTACTGATTGGAGGTAGGAGCATAATATTTCCTGTGTGGTTTATTAACGTCGAACAGCTCACAGTGTCAGCAATTTGTTTCCCTCAAGGACTGCTCGTACCAGGCTTGCATTCTATGATAAAATTAATTAATTCCTTCTCAATGCCTCGCATTAAAAGATTAATTTTTCGGACAAATAATTTTGTATGAATAGCAAGTTTCATGTTGGTATGATCTTTGAAAGAACTGTGCAATGGGAGTTCATGACTAGATTCAGTTTCTTGGACGTACTCCATTGCAAAATTGAATGATTGTCAAAGAAAACTAAACAAATAAAAGAAAACCATAAAATAAGCAGAGTATGCTTAGTCAGCAAGATACATACACAACGTGAAATTCCAAGATGGAATCGGGTCAAATAAAAACAAGGAACAAACAGATAATAAATGAAAATAATAACAAATAAAATAATAAATCAAGTAACATGCGACACAACGATGAGACGAAACAACAAACACAGTAGATTTCAGACACGAACAGAAAAAATGGTTGCGCAGCGGAATTTTGTGCGAGGGGTTCTGGGTTCGATTCCCAGGTCCGGCTAGGTGTACATTTGTATTCGTCTATACTAGTCTCAAAAGTAGTCTCAGTTCAACTGTCTCACAACTTTACTCAGAGTTACTCAAATAAGTCAACTTAAAAATAAGGGAGGATGTTGGGCGCAGTGGCGAAGTGAAAGCCTTGCCATTGTACCAAACATTAAAAATATGGCCAGACCACTCGCCTCTCATCATGGCGACCATGTTCGATTTCTGGCGGGGTTGGTCCTTAATTTCTTCGCATATGGGAAACATATTGCTGCCGGACGTGTTTTCTGAGGGTGCTCCCATTTCCCCTGCCCTTGAATTCCGCTGGTGCTCCATTGTAACGTCTTATTTTATGTAATCTCTCTGTGAACGGCAGGCGACTACGGGCTCCAAGGTTGAACGTACTGTTGCATGCTGTGTTTCTGAGGGCGGGCTGGATGGGGCCTGTGTCGAAACACCTTTAGGGCTGGCCGATGACTCAAAGCCCGGGTTTCTCATGGTGGGAATCCAGCCGAAACTACGTCATAGATACCTATCCCAACTGCGTTTTTGCCCTGCGAACCGGCCTACGTGAATCAAATCATGTCCGAAACATGTTGTAGTATCTATTTTTAGACCCCTGAAATGCGGGAAACACCTGACTGTTTTGCCTGGTATATAAGAGCTGAATCGACAAATTCGGGAGAGTTCGCTATTGGTCGTGCTAGAGGAAGGTGCTACGCCTGTGGAGAGAGACTGGTTAAACATCTTGGTGACGTCAGGGTCTACTGTGAGGTGGCAGGCGGCTACCTTCGGAGCAGTGTTGGACGAACCAAGAGGGCTGCTGCGGCGGGCTGACGGGCGAAGAGGAGGTGCGCGACGGAAGTCGAACCGAAGACCTCAAGAGTGAAGAAGGCGGTGCACTCGGGGTGCTGCGCAGCACACGGCGATTCATCACCACTGCGGACTATTAAGGTTGTACTCTGTCACTATTTGAGATACTGTTGATTGGATATATGACTGAATTTTATTGTGATTTGTAGTGTTTAATTAATTGATGGTGGACATTTTTTGTACTTTAATTGTCCAAGCTAATTAACCCGTCTGTGACACAGGAGTAATTGTGTGCATAACTAATTGTGTTGTCAAAGTTATAGTGGATTGCTGTTTTGTGTATTTCATAGCTTTGTGAGCTATTAAATCCAGCACTTAATTTAACTATTTTATTTATAATTATAAGACCTCTATCCCAAAAGAACTCATGGAAATTGCCCTCATGTAAAGTTTGTGTTCCAAACTTGTAACGATACGAATTGATATATTTTAATCCCTATTCCGTACTTATTGAAGTATGTTATTGCAAGCTAGTTACGAAGAGTAGTGAAAATGTAAAATTATTTGGCGTAAATTTATCTTACCTGCCGTACAGGTCGTTCGCGCCAAGCAATGACATTCACGAAGCAGTCCGCGAGCTTGATAACTCCGTGTCAGAGGTCTCTGACAGGACAATGAATCAGTGGTGAGGCATCTTGATGGTCGGAGACCTTCTTAAATGATGTTAATAGCAAGGAGCACGCGCACTCTTCTACGGCAATCTCGGGAGCCGACACAGCATCCATCACTGTCACATGTACCGCCGACGTGTTAATACGCCGTGAGACAGAGAGAGAGAGAGTGAGAGAACAGCCGTCATTGTTGTCACACGCCAGCCATACAGGCGAGAAGTGGTCAGGCGGGTCTATACTGCTAAAAATAGTTTTGCATGAACAGGTTTTGCTTACAAGCGTCTGGACCACATACTGGCGGAACAATTGACTGAATACATATACCATAAGAGACAGCAGCACTCACTGTGCTGTGGATTACAAATTACAATTCAGAGCATCCAGTTGAAGCCATACGTACACGATAAGTTGGTTCATTTTTGAGTTCGGTTTTTTTTAGACTGTGGCTTCTATTTACGCTGTTTTCGTGAATATTATATTTTTAAAATCCGTAAAGGAACCGTATATTAGTGGCATGTGTGTTACGTGTTGATAATGAGTTTTCCTATGTAGCCAAAATTCCTCAAAACTAAAAATCGTACAATTGTGGCTAGTTATCTATTTTAGGCCACCGCATACCACGTACTTAAAGCACACTGCAGTTTGGTCATAAACACGTGTTTTTACGAAATTGTACCACATGCAGGCCTTGCCATTTTGTCAATGTTCTAAAAGAAAATATACTTCAAATGATGACGGGAAGGTAGTTTCAGAGCATCACGTCAACTAGAAAAATCATTTCGGCGCCCTTCAAAAATGTTAAAAACAGCTTTTATTTAACCTGTAATATCTAAGAAACTACTCACGTTATTCGTGTGAAACTACTCTAGAAGCATGCAATGGACTTTGCTTAAAACTTTTCACCAATAAAAAGATGGAGTCACCACTGAAAGTGTCAGTCAGGCGAGTGATCTACGATACCACTGCACGCCGTTCCAGTGTCTTGCGCTAGAGGTGATACCGTACCAGATGAGCCGGCCAACATCGCCCTTGGCGCCGTGCGTCACTCACACAAACACACGGCCAGTAGGCGGGCGCCTTTAAGAAGATTTATTTACGTTCATAATTAGCCAAAATTACTCTGTAAAGAAACTTCCTAAAATGTTAAGTAACTAATTAATCTAAACGCAGTATGGGACACTTCAGTAAACATTTGATTGTTTCATAAAAAGTTTAAAATTGCTACCATGTATGTCTGAAAAACAATTCTACCATACCTGCTTTCTTAACGCACCTTTATGCACGTGTTACAAAGTAGTTTTTAGAGTGTATATATATTTAAGTTTCAACATATCTATTTGACGGCTTACGATAAATTATATATATATATATATATATATATATATATATATATATATATATATGCGAAAACCTGTGACCTTCAGTAACGATTCAAGTTGAAATTCTATCATACCAATGCTCAATACAACCGCCTGTTGTTACAAGCATTTTTAACTTGCAGATGGCTTTTAATCTTTCCGATTATTTAGACTGCAATAAAGAAATATTGTATTACAGATGAGAAAACTTGTGTTTGCACTTTTTCCTATTTTCTAGTTATGTTTCCTTTGTAGTAAAATAAATCATAACAATTTACATCGTAAAGCTTGTCTTACCAAAATACAGCTAGGTTTACCATGAATACTACTATTTAATTACGCTGATAGAAACAAGTAATAAGTAATTGTTAGTGTCATTCTCAAATGAATTATTTCATTGCAGCAAAATTACTTTGCAATATTTAAACAAATGTTATCCAAACTTTGATCGAGAATCAGCTATCTTGACTTACTGGATGCTTAAAATCTAAACACGGGTTACTTTTTAAACGCTTCAGGCAGAAATTTCGGAACTACCTGGCATTATTAAGTAATAGAATGGCTCAAACCTACTGTATATCACGTGTTACTTATGCTTGTAAGGTTCCATATTTTGTACGTCCGTTTCCGGTAAAACGGTTCACTTGAGGATGATGCAACAAGGTGAATTTTTTGTTCACTGGAACCTTCTGCTGCAAACTGACACTTAACTGACGAACAATGCGTTAGTAAAACTTTTTTTTAGTAAAAACATATTGATAAACTCTATTATCTACTGAAGTTGAAAAGTACCTTTTCAAAATCAATTACTGGCTAGTTGCGGAGCATGTTAGTATTAGATCTCACTGAGAAATTCAGACTTATCACAAACGCCGTTTAAATTATTCTTTATTATTGTTAGGACAACAATTTTTGTAAATTTTTCTCGTAAAGGTAATAATATGCAACTATATGCAATAACATGTTTCCATTCGAGTAAAGAAAAATATTTATTTGCGGCTAAATATTTTCGAACAGCAAAGAAAATGTAACAACCATAAAATTTGTGTTAGTAAGGTGCTTCTTTTCAGGCTAACCTTAATATATTATTAAACTGAGAATACAAAAATGAAATACTAATTAGATTTCAAGATAACTTGCACTAATAAGAAACTATTCTTCGTTAAAAATATTGAAAAATATTTTACTTTGAGAAACTTTGAGAATTAGGTACTGCTAAACATACAATACCTCACATTAATGTTAGAATCCACAATGTACATGACTTTAAAAGCAAATAATTCTCAGAAACGTTTCTTCATATTACAGTCATACTCAAGAAAATTTACACAGAGTTTTAAAAATGTTTTTTTTTTAGTTGACCTACATGGAACTGCTAAGCGAAATTCCAATATGTTCATTATTTAGTATGAAAGAAGGCAGAACTTTAAAGCAAGCTTCTGTGTTTAATCCAAGTACGGCACAGCTATTAGAAAGGTTTGTGTCTCCTCAAAATGGCTAGAAACTGTTGGTCAGGAGGACTTGAAGTGAGTATGGAGTGACTGTGGAATGCAATGGGGCGAGAAAATCAAGCACTCCGAGAAGACCTGCTTGCCAACGACTAAGTCAACCAAGTTTCCCACGAGCGAATATTGTGGTTGACCCGGCCAGCAATAGAACCACGATTGCTATAGTGCAAGGTGAGTTACACCACCCAGCGGCCGCGTATGTTATTTTGTGATTGACTTTCAACTATATTTTTACGTTTGGACAATCTTCAAAATTATTACAGCCAAAAGTTGAATGTTAACAACAGCTATAAAAAGAGGATTTGAAGAAATTGTTACAAACATTTATGTCACTTATAAAAATATCAGTATATATCAAGCCGTGTGTTAAAATAATTTTTCGAAACATGTATTCTCCAAAACTTTTAAATAAAAAATATTCATGTTAAAAAGTGTGCAGTCAGTTACGTTTAAATACATTTACGTTTATAAGATTTAGGCCTAATATCTGTAATATTATGAAGGCGTACAACGTTCCACACAAGCAGAATCGTATAGTATTATTTGTACCAATAATCGTTAACTCACTATATACCCTTAACTTTTGTCCTATAAAATATTTTACATCCAAAGTTTTTAACTTTATGATAGGTATATTATAATCATAATTGTACTTTTTGGGCATTCGCCATTATAAAATAATTTTATAAAAAATTTGCACAATAAAATGCTATCAGCTTCTTATTTACAACTACGATATTATTCATAAATGTTAAGTTTTGATTTTGTAAAAATATTTTGGAATAATTGCATATCACCTTAACTAAACAAATAAACAATTAACCATAATTTATATCGGGCTTGTCCCTTAGTAGCTCTACTAAATGTGTGCTTTTTTCAGTGAGGGATATGAAGTTGTTCGTTAGTGCATTTTGTGTAGGTAAGAAGTTCTATACAATTTTGATTTTGACATATTGTAATTAGGTACCTATGCCTATGTTTTTATTGCAGCGCACTAGCCTTAGCTGTCCAGTACAGTTTGTAATTTAGTTGGTATCTGGCCTTAATGTGGGGTTATTTCACTACGTGACTTGCTCTGCAGATAACTGGTCACTAGAGACATGCACATTTCGCGTTATTATTTCGCGATTGGCTTTATTCCACTTGCCCTGTACTCATCCGAGTTCACTCCGTGGCGTCATTGGAGCCGAACATTCATTTGTGAGTTTGAATTACAGGGTAGTGGGCATTTTGCAGTTGAGCTTATTTCATTGGTTGTAAAATACTTTCAGATACGCTACACTAACTGCGGGCCAACAGAAGTCAGATGGGCACACAATAACATGGTGTCCAGTCTGGTCTGACATAATAACACGTGGTCACTCGTAAGCCAACTTCTTCTACTATTGTTCATAAGCGGTGTCTGCACTAACCACCAAGCCCTGCCAATTGCAGAATTCTCCGTTAGACACAACGCGGTAAGTATAATATGTAAAAAAACCACACAAGTAAAAAATTAAGGTTAATTGGTCTTATATGTTGGTGGCTACAACAAGATTCCAATGTGTATTAGGAAAACAATTTTGAAAAAATATTTAAGGAGATGGTATAGTAATTTTAGTATGCTTCTTTCTTGGCAATGGATTCAACGAAAATTGGTTGCATCCTATTTTAATGGAATGTTATAAATGTTACCGAATGCATTTGTCAAAACAAAATCAACTAGTAGAACTGTAAAATTATCTCTCTGCATCAGGTATCGTATTAATGAAATCTGAACACATTTAAAGAAAATTTTATTTTATTGTACGTACTACATATTAACTATACATACTACAAATGTTCCGAATGAACCACAGAATAGTAAGGAATACGGAAGTGAGATAGCCGGTATGATGAAGAACTCAGTCAAATACGCCAGCAAAATGACTTCACCGGCCAGAAACACGGTGGAAAAGCCTACAGCCAATCAGCGTAAGGCGGCTGCCCTGCTAGCCGGCTGCCAGGCCAATAGGAAACCTGTAGTAACATGCAGGAACCAAACAGACACGGGGCTGGTATCAACAGCCTCGGACAGCCAATAAGCGGAGAAGTTCGTCCGTATCAAATGAGCCGACACGTCATTTCGCGTCTGTATTACTATTAAGTCTGTGACCAAATTCTGGCAATAGCAGAATTCTTCGCTAGAAAAGGAAACCAATTTTTTTCGGATATAACGTGGTAGGTATAAGGTGTAAAAGAACTACCGAAGTGAAAACATTGGTGTTAATTTGTTTCACATGTAACGGAAGCAAATTACAGATATGTATAAAGGAAAATTCAGTATTAATAAAATCTGGATACATTTAAACAAATTTTATTTCATTGTACGTACTACAGATTAGATATTAAAAGTTTTCAACGGCACTGTGACTCTAACCTCCACACCTTGTAAAATTCTGCTTTCCTTTGCGTATTCGTACATTTTGCCATACAGAGATATTATTATGTAACATAAAACTAATTCCCATATCATTTAAGGGCGCTGCCTGCCTTGAAGTCACGGCGGGAGCAAGCATAGAGTTTTACAGGTTAACCTGGCTCAGTAACAGTTGAAGTTACATATATGCCACCACTGACATTTTGTTCGTCCCGGTACCGCGTACATTGCCACGAATCGTGTATGCAGGTTTTTTTTCAATATCCTGAAAATTTTGACACACAAAAACACACGAAAGTGGCTATTCATAATCTCTTTTCTGCGTTTTTATTTACGTAGCAATATTCTCCTTTTCTCGGCACATCTTTTTTTTTGTCCGGAAGCAATATCACAAAAGGTGACCGAGTGCCATTGGAAATAATTTAACACGTAAAACCCTATTATTTCTCCGCCAGGGCTCCGAGGTAGGCAGTGTCCTTAGGGAATAAATATTAATGTCTACAACCTGGACAGTAATTGGAAAGGGCACTAATTTCTGGCGGAAATAATTCTGCACCAACTTATGCCTTCTAAGGACATCTGCAATTCTGCAGATTTTATTTAGCTGAAAGGCGCCGCTCATTTGACAGAGACAATACGAATTATGTTACTACGACTCTATACGTCTGTGATATGCGGCCAGAACTGCAAGACGCTAAAAGTTAAAAACATCTAATCATTGACCGCGAAGAAGAGCTGCAGATGTGCACGTAAGGCATTGAAATAAAATGACGCAAACATATTTTTGCGACAAAATCACGTCTCTGATAATATGGCTGTTTGGACCTCCACATGTATAGCGTGTTTCCTACCTGTAAGGTAGGTCCATTTTCTCGAAAACGGTTCACTTGAGGGCGTTGTGAAAAAACTACAACTTTTTTGGTTCATTAGGGCCTCTTATAACAAACTGTGCTATTCGATAGCCAAAAATGACACAATAATATTTGCATGAAAAAAAAAAAAAAAAAGAAAAAAGAAAAAAGAAAAAGAAACAAAACAAAAAAGACAAAATGTATACAAAGTAATTTTTTCATACATTGCAGATATTTTTAATACAAAACCACACCCGGAAAGTCATTATTTATTTCTTCTTACTTTTGGTTGTTTTAACAAAAATGTTTTTCAATGTAAATTTTCAACCGCGTATTTTTCCTTAAGATTAGCGCCAGCGGAAAAAACTTTGATTACATTACGTTACCTTTTATTTCTTCCAAGGAACCATCTCGCCAAGTTGGTATCGTACTTCCTTGAACACCAGGTATGTGCGGCAGGGTTGTCTTCGCCCGGGTCATGGCCAAGTTTGGAGGTCACCACATCGCTGTCCAACCACAAGGGCTCGCGTGGGCATGTTTGGGAAACAAGACATCTGGAGCCTCCAGGCGGAGATATTATCTCCAGTCGTGCAGTTGAGAAGCTATGCTGGTACTCTGGGAACGGCTACGTGCTGCATGCATACGTTCTATATTTTTTTATTATAATTTAAAGCAGGTTTACACAAGTAAGTATTTAAGCAGTACGGCACAGACTTAAGGGCGCGGTCTACCGCAATTTTCATCACCATTATTTTATTTTTTTTTTGCATCAGACATTTTTTTCTTATTTTAGACACTAAATTTGACTCTTAAGAAAATTTTTTAATCTGTCATAGTTTTCGCGTAATGGCTTGTTAAAGTTCATATTTTGCATGTTTCCGTTTTAACGACTACACTAAAACCAATTGATATACCTAACTCAAAAAAATCACAGTGGATAAAGACATTGCAGGCTACAATGACATGCTCATAAAATTAAAGAAAAAAAATATTTGTATTTTAAACAAAATATTGAATTTTTTAAATTTTAATTTTGAGTTTCAGCATTTTTTAAAAATTCAAATAATTTTTAATATTTGTTTTTATAAGCATGTCATTGTAGCCTGCAATGTCTTTATCCACTGTGATTTTTTTTTAGTTTGGTAAATCAGTTGGTTTTAGTGTGATCGTTACAACAGAAACATGCAAAATATGACTTTAACAAGCCATTATGCGAAAACTATGACAGATAAACAAATTTCATAAGAGCCAAATTTAGTCACATTTTGTGTCTAAAATAATAAAAAAAAAATGCCCGGTGCAAATAAAAAATAAAATAATGGTGATGAAAATTGCGGTATACCGCGCCCTTTAGGCCACGGAGCACTTAGTAACACTGTCTTAACGAATATTAATTTTTAAATTCTTAAAGGAAGCAGATATCGAAAAAACTCACGTAGATGTGTTGAAAATATCCTAACTATGTAGTACTTAATTTTGGGAAAAGATATAATACACTTTTTTTCTGACTATTAACTAACACACATTTTCACATTGTGTCGGTAACCAACCAAATGATATATTAATTATTTAAGTAGAATATTTGTAATTCGTACTAAAACCATTATCAACAGATCTGTGTGACGGTTTAATGACATGTTCGCTTTTAGAATAAAAAATTAAACTATCTAAACTATGGTCTTAAGGGCGTTCAAGTAGGAATTTTTTTTATTTTGTATAAAACGTAATTAATTTTGTAGACGTTACCTGCGACATTTTCTACGTATAAATTATTTAGCTCGGCCAGTTTTACATTAATTGAATTTCAAAACCGAAATTTGCATGAATTTTTACTTCATGTGAAATCCAATTCCCATTGCAAAACTTTTTTGTATTTAAAATTGCTAAAAGAAAAATAAATATTACAAATGTCATATTTTTTTAATGTAAAAATATTTTATAATGAGTTTTTATGTAGGCTACTTAAAGTCGTAGTTTGTGAAATGTAGTTTCATTGTAAATTATTTAATTATATTATGGTTATTGATTTTTGTTGTGTGCATAAATTAAAAACATTCAAAATTTGACTTTGTATTGCCATCATGAGAAAACTGGATGAGATATATATATATATATATTTTTTTTGCAAGTGGAAAATATACTGGCAAGTAACGTCTATAAACCTAACACTATTTGAAGCTAATATAAAATTATTTTTCCCCGCTGGAACAACCTTAAAGTAGTCGCTTGGGTTTGCACATTCGAGCTTAGCAGCGAGAAGCGGTAAGGGCGATACTGCACGCGCAACATACCTTATTCTAGTCTCTAGGAGCAGTCACTGAATGGCGAACAATATTTTCGCTGATTAATTGCCTCTACGAAACTTTTAGTGGTGAAACTACAATTTTATTACGTAGTTTTAGCGGTAAAGGTATACTGTACACACCAATACCTTTTTAAAAATAATATACAACAATTTCATAACTAAATAGGGCCGCAAACACACCTATTTTAGGTCGTTAAAAATATCGTTTCACCTAGACAACTACTGAAAGGTGATATCGTCAGTTTATGTACCTCAAATACTAAGTAAACGATTAATATTAATTCTTTACCTCATTTATTACGACTGGGTGTCAAACACGAGTTCTGTAGCGGCCGCTCTGAAAGTTCAAATTATCTTCAAAAATGGTTCATAAATGCATTTGCAGCTACCAGTTTCGTTGTCAGGACAAGTAGCTTCAAGCAGATAAACACAGTTGCCGCTTTGTGCAGTTAGCAGTTGTTAGGTTTTTAGTGCAACAGCGCTGTTGAACAAAGTCTTTCTAGGCGTCAGCCTAACGCGGCAAAGAAAGTGTGTTTAGAATGAATGACAGAGGCTCAGATTTATAGTTAGTTGAAATAGTTTCGTCTAAAACACTTTTTAGTAATAAAATGCAAAATGCAGTACATTATTAGATTCTTGCAATACGCAAATGGAATTCAGAAATTCCGTTAAGAGTGAAATATTTATTACAGAATATTATTTTAGAAAACGTGATAATAAGAATAAAAACGACACTGCTAAATAATTGTGACTTACACTACTATCCCAGACAGCAATGCAAGCTTGTCATGACAAGTGTGCAAGCTTGAATTAAGCTTGAATCAACCTTTCTAGTTATCACAGGACAAGATTGTGGCAAGCCTGACGCGACAAGCCTACCATCATGTATACGATACCTGAGTAGCAAGTTTACCTGAATACTAAAGACTAGCAGGAACTGTGCGAAATACATAAGCATAACGTCAACACGATTTAAAAGAACATAACCCAACTTCACCACATGGCATGTCAATATAAAAAAAAAAGCAACACAACTCGGTGGAAATGGCGGAGGCGGATGTAAACGTCGTACCAACGAGCAAATTCCTACCAGACTTGCTCATCAGGCTTGCCACAAGCTTGCAAATTTTTACGGAAGACGTATAACGGTGTCCGGAAGGAACAAGCTTGCTGCAAGCTTGCGACACGTTTGCAAAGCAAGCTTGCTTTTGCAAGCCTAAGCCTAAGCTTGCCGCAAGCTTTCATACTCTCTGGGACGAATCTCAGCCCCTCATATATATAAGTACAGATAGTAATTGATTTTTACAACTTGTTGAATACCTCGCGTACACATCCGCAACTTTTCTTCATGTTATGGACAGAATTTATGTTACGTATAGAGGCGTCGCTAATTTGACTGTGCCAATCAGATAAAGGTTACTACGACAACACACGCCTGCTGGTAGGACACCAAGATGCTGAGAGTTCAAAACAGTCAATCACAGACCTTGAAGCAGAACTCTGCATGTGCACACAAGGCACTGAAACAAACTGTTACAATATTATTGTCACCAAACATCACTAGCGCTAATCGTAAGTTGGGACTCCTGTTTTTCGTGAAAAGAATTTTGCCCCACTTTGTTTCAATGCCTTACGTGCACATCTGCTCGCCTGCTTCACATTCAGTGATTGGATATTTTAAATCCCTCGAGCCTTGGGATTCTACCGGTAAATCACAGACGTGTGGTGTTGCAGGAACGTTATTGTAATTGGCTCAGTCAAATGATACACATAGACACGCTGCCAATAACCATGAAGGAGAGTTGCAGATGTGCACGTAAGACATCGAAACAAAAAGTGGCAAAATTATTTTCGCCAAAACAGGGGTCCTTAATTGTAAGTGTATGCCAGGTGCTGAGGTTCTAGTTTGCTCTCGAAAGTTCTCGCGAATATTTCACACATCGACCTGTTTTGTGACCGTGTAAACGCGCTGACCTTGCGACTTCATACAGCCCGAGGTAACGGGTTCACGCGCCGACATCCTGCCAAAACAACCTTGACCGCACTAAGGTTCGTCTCGCAGGGAAACCTGTTTTTCAGCGAGAAAAATTCCACGACTGGATGCATTCACATACACAGTGGTTCAAGGGCTAACACAATTAAAAACATAAGCATTTATGCGTAAGCAGTGGCCCGAAGCATACACAATTGATCAATTACTGCTTAGTCTTAACTTCGGAAGTGAAAATCGAAAGTTTAACTAATCACAGTAAAGGCCGGTATTCCCATGATGCCATTCGTATTTCACTTGATAAACGCCATATTTCTTTAACCTATACAATACACACAAGAAAGGAAAACATAAAAAAAAAAAAAATTGTCATTAGTTGCGTAAATCAAGTATTTGTTTGGAAATACTAGCAAAGTATAGTTTACATGTCTCGCAATCATAATTTCCTCATTATTTTACAAAAATGTTTAACAATAGCCCTCGGTATACTCAATACAGCCTGATACTGTTGGTAAAACTTAAGCAGTAACCTCGCTAATGTACAAGCTCAGTCTTTGCGACTCTACTCCTCACATTTTAAGACCACGGGGTCATATTTATGCTGTTTTTTGCGAGTTTTATTATTTAAGTCCTGAAAGGGAACAGATTTTGCAAATCAGTTGCAAATTAATGCTGGAATTGTTTGTACTAGGTAGCCTATTTGAGTTTTTATAAATTTGGTTAGTTTTCGACTTAATTACATCTTTTTAAAGTCAATAGCTAGACAAACTATAGAAAACTCATGCCTTGAAAAAAATTAGGCTTCATAGTACAAACAATTTCCAACATTTCTGGGTTACAGTTTTGCGATCTATGCTCTATTTAAGAATCTACAAAATAAAACTTAATAACACAGCATAAATAGAGACGCGTGGTCTTAAGTATACTTCATATTGCCTATGTATTTAACTATTTAAACACTCACAAGAGAGGAACTTCTCGCTCGTATTTGCCGTGCTTGTGCTCAAGTAAAGCAATGTACTAATGAGCTCAAATCAAAATGCATTGAAGTTGATGGTGGAGTGTTTGAACATGTTAATTTCGGCCTACCGAAACCCAGGTAGAAATCAACTCTCGGGATGTGATAATCTATCCAGCGAGACCGTCCCCACATGATATCTCTGCATATAAAATGAAGTGTCTCACTCATTCACTCTCACTCATCAACGCAAAGCCCAATCCGTAGCACCTAAACACATTAAATTTAGAGATTGGCTTCCCCTTATATGCCGTAGGCACCCTACAAGAAGGGCTTTTTTGTAACTCGAAAATTATGAGGGTGAAAAGAGATGAAATGTTGTTTTAATGAATCCTTGAATACACTTTAACCGGGTAAAATATCGAGCTGACTTTCGCTTAAGAACGAAGCATCAATACTGCACATTAATTGGTTTTTAGATTTTTCGAAATTCAAAATTAAGTCGGTGAAATCCATCAAATAAGCCCATGTTTTCAATTAATCCTTGATAACTCTTAGGTCCGTTGAGATATTGGACTAATTTTTGCTTCAGAATGAAGCTTACGCATGTCCCTAAAAATAAAATTCATGTTTTTTAAATTCAATCTCGAAATGCATAAAATTATGACGTGGTTCCGAATAGTTTGCTGTATCTCTTAATCCTGTTCAGATATTAAGATGATTTTGGAATATAAAATAAGTTTACGTAAATACCTAAGAAACTTTTTTTATTATTTTTTCAAAATTCGACAATTTACGAGGTGGAAGGAAGCAGAACTTTACAGAAATTCCAAAAACAGGCAAGACCAAGGAACAATTATTTAAAGTTGTTACTTTTTGCCGTCGTCGTTATTAATACTTAGGTACACCTCTTCGAGCACGGGCCTCTATATACACGTTTAATTTCTTAAGATTTTTAATGACTTATCTTGGCGTAGTTGTTTGGAACACTTGCGGGAGGTTTAGGGTTCGAATTCCGAGTAAGGCAACGCGACGGGGAACTAGGGTCTACTGTGATATTATATACGCGTATAATAATGCCAGCTGACGGAAGAGTTCATTATCTGTTAGAAGTACTAAAATTTAAGGGTGGCTTCTCCATGCAGCGTAGGCACACACTAGGGATAGAAAGGGATAAAATGTATTTTCCCAATATCCTCGACATCTCATAAATTTGGCGAGGTATCTTTATACTTGGGGGTTAAAGGCGCAAAATGTGTGATTTCGTATTATCCTCAATCTCATTAACATGGTAAGCTATTCCTTGTAGTTTTCCATTCAAAAATTCAACGCTGGCAAAGCCGCGCTCGGAAAGCTAGTTTGTTTATAATGAGACTAAATTACTCGGTCGCTTCTTGCAACCAGGACATAATGTTTCGGGTTTATGCTGTTTCAGTTAACGCGAAAAGCAGACATCATATCAAAATGTATTAATTTTTAGAAATGAAGTGTATTTGAGATAAATTGTTAACATTGTAACTACGTTAAAGCATAGAGTAAGATTCTGCAGTTTATTTCAAGTTGGTATTGATGGAATGCATACTCTAACGAAGTTCAGTTTTCAAGAATGGAACTTGATCAAGAATTATAATGAAAAATGAAGACACTACTTTGCCCTTAGTAATCAATCATAAATGTTTCTTGCCATTTTCACGATCAATGATTTGTAGCGTAACGAATGTTTTTGTAAGTAAATTGGTGTGGTCAATAAACACACAAGACAACTTCTTTTTTTCAGTGTGCGAACGTGACAGCACGTGTTCTTAGACGGCGTTGACCAATCATCGTTTTCTTACTTAACAGGGAAAATACTTTACGTACTGTGGTGCCACTTCATAAATTCACCTGTCTCTTAGAGTGCTTATTCCCGTAATCACACCTATTAAAAGTGTTTAACTTTGCGCAATGCCACTTGCGTATATCTAGTGTTTAGGCGCTAATGCGAGAACAGCTTGTCATTTTCTTGCGTTGGATGACTTTGCAAGCGACCATAACTCAAAAGTAAGGTCGTTCTTAAAGAGAAGACGTCAAGTGTTGATAGGTGGAAGGAGGGGGGGGGGAGGTTAAGGTACGTCTCATAGACAGCGAGGTTATATGAGACGGTGACATAAAACTTGACATTTCAAGAAGAATCTGCCGTGGATTATGCTAAGGGACCATCACAGCATTTGCCAAGAGTCATTTCAGGAATATATGGACAACCGAAATCAGAATGGTTGTAGCTGGGAATCGAACTATGGTTCTTCACCTCACTGTGAGTGAAAGGTATAATCATTGTGCCACCGATATAGATAGGAAGAAATGTAGGCTGTGGAAAGGGTGGGGAGACAGAGGAGTCAATTAACCTTGACATCATATTCAAAGAGTATCTGTTTTAGAGATTGTTTTCGTAAAGTAACAAAAGTTTTAGTTTATGGAGATCTTTGCATTAATGATTTGCTTTATTTCATTCCTTGTTAACGTACATAAAAAATTTAGATAAACAACTTAAGGGACCGCGGTTGGCGTAGTGACTAGAGGACTCGCCTCCCAAGAAGACGATTCAGGCTCGATCACCGGCGAGGCTAACCCGAATTTTCGCACGCGGGAATCGTGCTGGACGATGCCGTTGGTCAACGGCTCTTTCTCTGTGATCTTCCGTTACCCCTGTATCCTCATTCCGGCACCGCTCCACACTCACCTCATGTCACACACTACCAGTGCTGAAGACCTAGATGTTATGTGCTGACCAAAATATCTTCACTTACTCTACATAATTTATAATTTAAATACTATTGTATTTCATAACACACTGAAATACATACTGAATTGTTTTTGTTCACTGTAGCAGCGTTAATAATTACAGTACTTTGAGGTATATTTGCTCATTGTCCTAGTCCTACATTGGTGTTCTCGCCTGCAGCCTCTGATTAGCGTAGACATTCCTTGCCAAGCTGAAAGCGAGAAACTCATAACTCGCACATTGAATACAATAGAGCCACAAGTGCGAAAACAGAGATTGTGGGAAATCGAGGTTAAAGTTAAATTTAGCTATAAAAAAATCGCAAGACAACATTTGACCCCAGTTTTTTTTATTTGCATGTAAAATAATACACCCCAACATTGACTAATGAAAAAGAAATGGTTAAGTCTTAAAGATAATTTTTATTAGCACTTACGGCCATATTGCAAAACAGTGTTAGTGCAAACTAGTTGCATTATTTGATGCATGCAGTCGTAAGTGCTATAATAAAGATCTATGTTAATGCAATTTGTATAGACTATAACAATCTGTAATTGCAATGTTGACTACAAATCATTTAGTATAGAAAA
>PNEQ01063100.1:0-18574 GCA_003012365.1 Medauroidea extradentata
CCCCCTCCCCTCCCGGGCCTACCCCTCCATGGCCAGTGGAGTGGGAGGTCCGAAGAGGAAAGGGAATGCGCCGGCACCGTCAACTGGGGCTTCCACCATTTACCACTCTATCCGAGATCCCCGAGACTTCTGGAAACCCAGGAAAAAAACCCTCTAGAGAACCCAAGACCCAACCTGGACTCAGGAATCAACGTAAAACATCCCTAAAGGAGGCCCTGTAATAAAGGGTGATCGCACAAGTTAACATAATTTACATAAATCATATTTGTAACAAATCTCATGGTAAACACACAAGTAGAGGCATTCATATAATTTTTGTGTGTTTTCATAATCTATTAGAGAAATCTATTGACAGTAATGGAATGAGGTATTAAGGAGGTAGTGTATTTTAGGTATTTGCCACACTAGTGTATTTTAACAGCTCAGTCTGGCAAACTGCAGAAAGTATACCTTGGCTGGACTAACCATGAGTCCACTCTACTCCACTTAACCATTTACTCCAATTGCAAGAATCATTCAAAAACAAGAACGTTTGTTGTTGCTGGCATGGCGGAAAAACAAAACCACTGACAACTTTGCTGGGGGTAATGCAGCAGTGGCCTTCGATCCCTTATCTGGGGCTGCCAAAGTGTCCTTCAGAGGGTTAAACCAAGGGGTGTAGTGGTTCTTCAAAGCCCAGAACACACTCGCTATAAAATAATACAGCTGGTCAACCAACCTGCAACAGTCTTAGCTAAACTTGGCCAGTTTACTGCCCTGCAGAACAGATTTGGATGACCTACAAAAACCCCTGAATATGTTACAGCAAAATATGTGATTAGGAAATTATGTTGCTAACCGACATCTCTCCATGTCAACCATGATCCCTCTGCTCCTTGCTCAGCATCAACTGCTACCTGTCCCCATGAAGTATTTGCTGTAAGTGTACGTGTCAATAACGCCCAGGGAGTTACAAGCACAAAAAAATGTCTGAGTAGGTGTGATAATGTTTTTGAGAATGAAAATATTTACTTGTTTATAGTTTTCAGGGTATTGAATATAATCAGCCTAAAAAATCCTGTAGCAATGTGAGCTCACCAAGATGAACAATGAAGTCAGCAGAGGCATCTGTTAAGTTCTGTAGGTGACAAAGCCGTACCTAATTTAACGTAACATGTTAATTCCTTAAGTGTCTATTAGAGCACAGGAATCTAACCAGAATTGCATTGTTAGAGGTGAGAGGTCTGACCCCTTGACCACCGTGCTACCATCCACACTTTGGCACATGTAGTTGTTTGTTTACTGTTGAAGGAGGTTATGTTGACTGGCTACGAATCAGCTATAGGAGGTTATAAAAACTCACGAGTGGGAAACAGGTAGGTTTCCTAACGTTATCAAGTTTTGTCTATTACCAGAGGTTAGCAACAACTTGATTAATGCCTGTAATAATGTTCAGAGTTTTAACATGGTGGAAATCCAAATAAGCCTGTAGCATTGCAAGACAAGGGGTTTTTATTTACTAGAGGATTTGTATTTTATGTAATCTTAATATTATAATATCATATTTAAAATTGTAACTTCAATTTCGAAGGTCTCGGTTCCAGAAAGGGAGAGTAAAGTCGCAGTTATTTATTCCTGAATGTTCTAAATAGGGTGTAATGTTTGTCGTTATGGCCAGGTGGCCTTGGTAGAAGGCAGTAGCTTTGTTTTTCTTTTCGTGTTCTGGTTTTTCCCGTGGGAGTTTTTGCGCCGTTTATTTTTTAACACATAGTTTCTAGTTGTGCCCTAGAGGGTTCTAGATAATAGAACGAATGACAAGGATCACGCCACCGAGAACCAGCCAATGAGAGCACGGCATGTGGCACCCCTCGCCCTTCGTTCTGGAATGTTTTGCCTCCGCCATTTTTTTAGAACAAGTCATGACGCGGGCGAGATAGAACGCGGACGTGCTCTGGGCTGCGGCCCATATTACTACACAATGTAGCTTTCAATTTGGTTTTGGTTACTTGTCTGATATGGTCTTGCTGCGTTTCTGCTTGTAGTTTTCTGTGAACCGGATCCACCGTGTTAAGGCGAACAGTGTATTTGTATTTTGTGCCGATGTAACTTAAATAAAAATCTAATAATCCAGCAGTCTCGGATCATAGTGAAGTATATTATTTCGTGACTAACTTCTCTAAATTTGCCAGTTTCTGTGAAAGTTCTAAATTTGGTCTACAATGTGACGTAATCTACAAAAGTACTGCCAGTTAATTCCGGAGTACTTAACTACAGATCAAGAGATATGTTCCCGTTTTTTTAACCTTGCCTATCTGGCTGGGTTATCATCGAGCTAGTGCACTGGTTTAGGAGGACTGGTGTGCTACAATTTTGCTGCCCAAGTGGGGCACAGGTACAACAGGACGATGTGACATTACAATTTGGCTGCCCAAGCGGGGCACGAGTACGAGATTTGACGGGAAGAACCAACGCTGGTGCGTTACAATTTGTCGGTCCAAGTGGGGCTCAGGTACTTGTGCATTCAGTTTCACTTCATTGTAGGTTTGGTTATTATTTACTGTCTATATTTTCTTCGCCAATGGAGCAGATTGAGAAGCTGCTCATGTGACCTTTTGACACACGTTAACTTTTACGTGTTACATTTTGCATACATAAAACTGAAATTTTGTTGTATACATCCTACCGTCGTGAGTTTAATAAACACTGAGTGGAGCAATAATATGATTATATAAAGAAATGATGTTATATATTAACATTCTTAGAATTTTATCACTGGGAGCACAGTATATATAGGACTCTAAAAACACGTTAGCCTACTTAAAAATAAAGCCAAGGTTCGCTACACTTAAGTTAAAATCTTTTATTAAAATCAATTTACATCAAAACATGAAAAATCTTAACCTCGTCCTACTGAGATGGATATCATTTAGCTATCATCATGTTTTTGCTATGGTTTCTTCACTTTTGTGTGGTAATATGCTAGCAAAATATACGCTTAAATAATACGCTATTTCCGCAACAGTTTGTATAATTTTGATAACGCGACTGTGTTTGCATGCCGAATATTTGTCACCAAAAAGCTTGCCCAAATATTCAGCGATGTGTAAAGACATACATTTGTCCACAAAAGACTTACTGCAACATTCCGTGAAGTTACTTTGCGATGTGTAGAAGCGACATAATGTATATTCAATGTGTATAGTTCCCAAGCAAATATCGTGATCAAGGACATGGGCCACAATCCTGCTGCCTAAGAAAGTACAATAGCCAAACACGAACGGATAAGACAGTGGAGGCTGCTGTCTGAAATATCTGTCAGTAGGAAATCTCTGCGATTTCTGCACGCACCTCATCTACGTACCCTCTTCCCCATGACTTGAATGTATAAGAATAGGGCACAACAAGGTTGACAGTGAGACACGTGCGCTGTTTGTTTCCCGCCTGGTCTTGTTCTCCTTGGCGGTGAACTCTGGAACTAGAGGTTTGCTTTCTTATGTTCACAGATTTATTCTGCTGTTTAGTTTGGCGACAATTTGTTTTTGTATAAGGTTGTTGAAGCGTTGCGAGATATTTTTATCTGAAGTTCAAAACTTGTATTCAGCATCCTGACTAAACTTCTGTGTTTGGAAGCAGAACCAGTGCTTGTATGTTTCACAACGAAACATTTGGTCCTCCGGTAGGAAAATCGTGTAGTTCTCAGGTGTGTTTCGACATAAATATGGAACTCCAGTATATTTAAGGTTAGCAAGGGTTGAAAACAAGACTGAATTGTGCACTCCAATTGGCTCAAGAAGCCAAGACAGACTTGTTTATCTCTACATGTCGCAATCTTTCCACAGTTAAAGCTGATTTCAATGATGTCCATGATCTCCAGTATCAGATGTTATCGGTAAGTGATGACACATTCAACCCTGAAAGTCACAGGTAACGTTTGGATAAGTATGATGACATAAAAATTTTTTGAGGTTATGGCAGCAAGGGATACACTACTGAAAACATTGGTGCATGACTACAGCATATCAGCCAGTTGTCAAGGGTACACAAACAAGATGGTTTTACCGTCCATAAAACTACCAACCTCTACTGGCCAACCTACAGATTGGGTGGATTTCTCAAATATGTTCACTATGTAAACAATAAACAGTTGTATTTGTCATATCTTATTTTGGCACTAGAATGGGAGCTGGCCTTGCTTATTCAATCACATACACTAACGGACGCAAATTATGAGATTGCTGGAGATGTTCTGATGAAATGGTTCAAAAATAAAATGCTCGTAATGACTGACCACAGACGCAATTAGGCATGCCCCTGATTTGCACATTAATTCCCCACAGCATCTACTGCACAAAAGTTTCTATCTGTTATTGCTGAAAATGTGGGTACACTGAAGACACTGGAACTAATACAGCAGTGGAACTCCCAACTCATTCATATTTTAGAAAGGAAATTTGAAGTGAACCTGAGAAAACAGTGAGAAACTTAGTTATCTTCCGATACCTTACCAACTCTAGGCGACTTATAACGATTTTTAGAATGTCACAGCAAATGTGCAGAGCTTTCAGTCTCGTCTAAGCTGCAGGCCTGTCTTCCAAGCAGACAGCCTCGAGGAAATAGTGGCAGAGGCAACCATTCATCTGTCTTTGTTGTAAACAGTTTATATTGCTGGCCTTAGATGTGCCATGTATTTATATACAACATACATTACTCACGTTTTAAGTAAACTAATAGCATAAATGTTTTTCCGTGATGTTGGTTCATAACGTACTATCAGCTCAAGCAATAAAAAATTATAAAAATTATGTACATAATTTAATAAGAAAGCAAAGGAGTTAATAAGTGCCTTGGCTGAGTTCCTTCCCCTTTCCTTATTGCACCTCTATCAAAGTAGTAATGATGTTAAAGAGGGCAGGTAATACACCAATATAAAATAAATAAGTAAATTAATAAAAAGCATCTTGCAGAACCATAACACATGCCTGTCCAAATCCTGTATTACGCATTTATATAGTAGAACAGCACTTGGGAGTTATATTAGATGATGTACTCCAATCACTCTTGAAGCGATAGCATACCGTTGACCATAAACTGTAGAGATAGTACACATTCATTATAGATTTGTTAGAGCTTGTTACTGTTTCGTCGTCTCCAGAGTGAGCCTCAGACGCAACTACTAACAGGATGTTGCACTGCCACATGTGGCGCTCCTCAGTATATGGTCCCTTGATGACCATCATACTACTCTGCATGTTCGCAATCTCTATTGCCCATCAAAACAAATGGTCATAGTCTAATGACTGACCTGCCACACGACTACTTGCAGCCCCAATGAATGAACTTGAAGAAATTCATCTCTGCAGTGTTGGTGGAAACACCCAACACAAATATTTTTGACTCAAAGCTGCATCACATTGCAGCAGTTGTTCTGTTTATTGTGAGGCCGCATTCTGCACCTCATACAGCCACAAGTGCAGCCACGTCACCTGTGTCTGACAAGTGTTCTGTCCAATAACTGGTCAGAATAACCTATGTCGTCCTGAGTGTTGCAATTCTTTTGGCTAACAAAGTACAAATAACATAATTTCTACTCAAAACTAAATGAACATTAAGAAAAGTTGAAAATTATTTTCATCTGGAAAAAAAAAACATACTCATGTTCTGTAGATTGCAATATGCCTCTAAACTAGAAAAAAATTTCATTTTAAAACTAAATATTGTCAGACACTATCATTACATCACAATTAGGCCAACTATTAATAATACTACTAACAAATACAAAAAGAACATGAAATACTAAAACAAAACCAACATACTTGGTGATTTGACCAACCTTTTACTGACATTTTCAGACTGTTCAACTAAATAAGAGAAGGCTCAGATCAAACTTGCAATTTCATTATTTTTATTATTCTTCATAATGTACTCAATACCTCAAATAATACTTGGTTTTACAGTTCTATATAACATATATTACAGTTTTAAAAAAATTCAACCTCTTGGACATTACACGTAAACCTGAGCAAGAAAAATTTTCTTATGAAAAATTAGATAAGCATCATTTCAGATTTCTTAATGAGAATTAGTAATTAACTCTACTTACATGCTAAAAATAACATTGCAAAAGGGCACAACATTACTCACCTCTACAACTTATAAAGCTACAGCTGTAACTAAAATAGGTGACCAGGATTATCGCTATTAATGTACAGTAATCTGGACTGACGCCTCAAATTCATCTTCAATTTTGGTCTGTAACACATGGGAAAAACAACAGTAGATTACACTCACAGCATGCATCTGAATAACAATGCCACACAGAGTGAAAATGTTAACACGCAAAGCAGGTGACTAACAATAAAGATCTTTGTTCTCCCACTAAACCATCTCTCTCTCAGCTCATCCCTTTGGTCCAAGCAACTTTCCAAATAACTTAAATCTAGGCTCACATTTTCCTTTGATACTTTTAATTTTCAATCAATAACGAGAATTGCTCCACACTGACTTGTTTGATAAGAATTTGTATAACGTTAGAAATTGCACATGGTTAACTACACCTGCTCCATCTAGTGCAGATTTTATAGAACTGTAAAACCCTGCTGAAAGGGTACCTACAACCCTGCATAGATATTGTTAGTACGACCAGCTGCTGGCACGCACGATTGACAAGGTCGAGCTGCATTTAAGGATCCGATTATGACACCCTGGGGGCCGATTAAGTGTCGCTATTTATGGGTGCAATGCAAAATTTGTACCTGCGTTGCATGAGGTTGTGTTGCATTGGAATTATATACTCTCGTAATGCCATAGAAGACCAATTAAACTTGCTCTGCACCTGCGTTGCACTGCTTCTGTGAAAATAGCAGGTGGCGATATTTAATCGGCCTCCTGGGTAGACTCTAAATCTGCCCCCCTCCCCACATAATTCATTATTTCACAATAGGTGCCTATTCCAGCTATGCTTCTGGAACAATTTTTCCATAAACCCTCAAACAAAAAGCTGCTCCACTATCCTACACCTATGGTTCCGCCATGTCTCAGACTGGAAACAGACAGTTGATAAAACCCATTTCAAACATGTTGAATTTGTACTAATTAAAAATGTATATTGCTCACTTGTATAGAAATTGTGTTGTTCAGTATCACATGGACCACCCATCTGGTCTTATACTAAACTGATTTCAACAATGCAGGCGTTCTCTGGGACATGCATCCAAAATTAAAACATACCTCAATACTAATGCCAAGATAAGTCAGGGGTGGAATATATGATTATTGAAAAGTATCTTCCATCACTTACTTTGTTCAAGATTTGTTTTAACACTTGTTCACCAATACACGTGATAAACTCGTTGCTGATATCTGAAGACATGTAGGCTGTACTTTCTTTGCCCTTGATTCTATTTATATGGAAAGGTATTGGGTAATAAATAGATCAAATAGCTTATGAGTGCAAGGCAGCCCAAAAATAGACCATTTGATACTAACTGTAAATTATGGTCACAGCCCCTAAAAAGAAGAACCCTAACAGCTAAAAATCTTATCACAGTAACAACTCTTTTATATGTCTGTCATGTAATTAATTTCATGTTCATGCTAGGATACAAACTACCTGTCAAGTGACATCATTTTTCTTGAAAGCAAAATAAAAATATTATTTCTGTGGTCAGCTAACTGCTCGTGCTGTTTGGTAAGTTTGCACAAAGCACAGTACCAGTCAGTAACTTAACATTTTTGTGACATAAATATCAAAATACATAAATCTTATTTTGCACTCCAAGAAAAATTTGTTTAGTGAATTATCTAATACTACATATGTTTTAAGAGCTCATTTGTCAGGAACCTCTGCCCTAGACATTCACTCAATTCATAAAACTGGTTATACATTCAATTTTTACAGGCATATTGTTCGTATAAACATAAAGTATCAATTCTATAAACCATACGAGCAAAAATAAAACTGACACAAACAACAGCAGCTGCAAACTTTAACTCCCCATTTCAATTTTAAACAATTTTTCTCTGGGGAAAAAACTGTTCCAACACAAAATGAAAGACTAAAAAAATGTAATCAAAAACCATAACTTTAAATAATTATAAAGTAATATAACAGACAGAATTACAAGTACTTACAGTTGATACTTGTAAATAGGTAAGCACACACGAAGGGACGACACACATTTTTTTGCGTGGTCGCGACATTTCACCAGTTTAATACTAGCGAAACGTAGCAACCGCGCAAAAATGTGTCGTCCCTTTGTGTGTGTTTACCTACTTACAAGTATCAACTGTAAGTACTTGTACTTCTGTCTGTTACATTACTTTGTTAGCCTAGCGGCCTATTTCCCACCATTCTTTTAAATAATTATAAAATAAGACAAGGGAAAAAAATAAAGGCCAGAAAAATTCTGGCATAAACTTTTTTTTTTAATTTGAATACAGGTAACTAATAACCCTAATTGCACAGTCCTACCTCCAACAGCTGTGCCTAAAATCACTTACTTCTGTAAAGAGAAAATAAAAAACAACACAGAATATTAATATAAATAAACAAAACTACATGAAAAATTTATAACAGAGTGAGATATGGTCAAAGATTAAAACTAAAATCCAGAGCATGTTGTTGGATATGGTTCAACAGCAGAAGATTGCAGCACAAGGGAAACTGGGGTACTGGCCAAAGCAATGTATGCTACATTTCCCAACTGTACAAAAATGGCAGTAACCCCACAAAGAATCAAACCTGGACGGATAGAGTTGGGGCGAGGTGAGTTGTCCGATCACTACACCACAGTGGTCCCAAAAGAAATTACACTAAATAAACCAAAAGTAATTACACATGAAAATCTCAGTCCTTTGATTCAGAAAACACATGTAAAGCAATTACAGAAGGCATGTATCTAGTTCACCTACGTTCCTGGAAGCATAGCAGGTGTGAGTTTAATCAAATTTTAGAGGCTACAAGTAACTTGCCTTGACAGTGAGAGGAAACTATGTTAAAGCATGGAACATTATTCAGCGCTGAAAACCTAAGTTTAAAATTGTAGGATACTTTAAACCAATTGGCCAAAAAAAAACAGGATACCTAGACAATAGTTCTTGCCAATTTTCATTGAAAAAATTTTTCTCAAACAATATATTTCTGAACAATTGCCCTATACAGCAGGGGCTAGATGCCACATTTGAGGTATGGAGACTGGCAGGCGATAAGAGATAGACCTGCTCGTGCGCTAACAACCATCAGTGTTCTCCCCAGGCCCATTTTGCCGGGCGCCCCACCCGGCTAGTTTTCTCTGCCACCCGGCTAAGAAACAGACATTCCCAGCAACACCATCAAGCTTACTCCACGATGCACCCAGCTGGTCTCATGAACCACCCAACTGTAAATTTTTGCTGGGGAGAAAACTGACCATATTGCCTTTACGTGTGAGGCGAGAAAATTATATTTATTTTTCAGTTGAGCATACAACAATGCTATTTGAACTCGTAAATGTTCAATACAAAAAAGACAGACAAGACCAAATTTGCAACATTTATAGTGTTTTTCATTCACAGTATGTTGGAACCACTCAAGATAAAACAATGTCTAATATATAAGAATGGTGAGAAGTAGACAGCTAGGCTAACAAAGTAATGTAACAATTTGGTGGGAAGAAGCCACTAGGCTTACTAATTACATAATAATAACACAATACGGTGCACAAGTACTTACAGAGTAGTACTCGTTGATAGAACGTACACAAGAAAGGGTGAACACATTTTCCGCGGAAGCGCTGAGGCTTGCGACGTTTCGCCAGCCGGGCCGGTTTCTTCAGGCGGCGAGTGGAAGCACACATCTTGCAAGAAGGGCTCATCAATACGTCACGAAATCAAGACAACCTCCAGGCCTCAAAATTCGATAACTCATTTTTCTTCCCCCCTATCCATTGCAAGTCATCACAACCTGACCTACATTACTGCTTCATGTTTGAAATTCCCATCATGCTTAGTTTGCCTTCCGGTCGCTAGGCTTACGAGTAACAGCACACACTGCCGCTGGACTGCAGTGTGCCATGTCTTGCCACCCGAAGAAGCCAGTTTAATACCAGCGAAACATTGCGACTGCAGAAAAATGTGTGTCGTCCCTTCGCATGTATGTAACTGTTTACAAGTTTCATCTGTAAGTACATACTTGTACCTCTGTCTGTCATATCTAATATACAGTACATTAAATAACGACATGCACCGTTTTGGTCATTGGCTTTTTCGTATGGGACTTTAAGTGAAGACCGTAATTTTTATTTACAGAAACAGTAAAGTAAAGCCTAGCGCATGCTTCTCTATTTTAGTTGTACAATTCCAGGTGGTGTTTTTACATGACAGTAGTCTGAAAAAGCTGTATTTAGCTACAGGGTTATTATAAATTATTCATGTTGGAGTTGTGATTATTTCCACAAATCAGACAGGATACTGCCAGCTTTGTGTTTCAGCAAGATGGGGCTCCACCTCATTGGCACACAGAAGTGTGTCGCTACCTAACAATAAACTCCCACAATGCTGGGCTGGACGCTATGGTCGGGACGACTTGACGTTCAGATGGCTGCCTCTGTCTCCTGACCTTACAACCTGTTCTTTCTTTCTTTGGGGGCATGTGAAAGGCACTGTCTACGTACCACCATTGCCAACAACATTGCAAGAGCTCCGAAACTGCATAACCACAACTATGATGGTCATTGACAGGGACATGCTGCAACGTGTGTATGGGGCGAACTCGACTACAGTTTGGATGTTTGTGGTGTGACGAAGGGTGCCCACGTTGAACATTTGTAGATGTTTGTGGGGAAAACATCTTGAGAGATTCTGGTTGTTTTCATGTATCACGCATTAATTTCTGACAAGTACTTTGTGAGTTACAAGATTTTTAAAAACAAACTAATCATTTATAAAAACTGTATTTTGAGATGCCCCAAAACCTTGTTTCTCACAATGATATCTAAAAACAAAAATAGAGACGCATAGTACGTATTAAACGTGTCTTCCTATCAAAGATAAAAATTTTAAATACATGTTTAGTAGTATATCTTAGAAAAACTCTCTCATAACATGCTGCAACAATGCTTGTGTTGCAGCTGTACAGGAATCTTTAAAACAGTAAAGCCAATTTTCTAGCGTTAAAAAATTGTGAACATGGGTGTTTTTGCAGTCGTTTTTAGGTATGAACATCTTGGAGCATATTTTTTTAAAAGGTATAGGTGTGTACATCACACTTTTAACTTTAATAATACTAATACATCATAAAATAATGGGCCTCCCAATGAATGTTTCGTAGAGGCAAATTGTCTGCGATAAAATCATATGTCAGTTCAATAATGTGCATCTAGAGTTTAAGGAAAGGCATGGTGCAGTGCTGTACCATCATTATCACTTCTGAAGTTCTAGGCCTCGAACATGCACAACACATCCACCCCAGCATCCACTGTAAAACCGACTCCCGAACAACAGCCTCAACAGAGCAGATCCACAAGTACATACTGATACACTCAAACCTTCACCCTTTATTCACAAATCACACAGTTGGTACCACAAACATATGGTCAAAAAGAACTCAACTCTCACGCAGAACCATTTGTACCAGGTTCTGTCATCAAACACATACATTACATTCAAGACTGTCACAATTTTCTTCCTGTTTTTCACATAGCAGAGGCCTTAAATAATGATTATGACAGACTATTTACGTACTGTATATTAGTTTCCAACAAAGAGCGTATACAGTAAGGATGTAGGGGGATAGTTCCCCCTCCGCAAAACCCTAAATAATGATAACCTACAATTTTCATCAAAAAGAAAAAAAGTAAAATCCAAAAATAGACATGTAAATAAATTTACAGCAAAAAAAAATTATTACCACTAAAGTAAGTTCTCTACAATACTGTATATAATTTTGTTGCAATACTTTAAGTGTTGCGTCTCCTCCCCCGGCCCTCTAAATGAAATCATGCACACATTACTGTTTCTGATGCTCAATGAACAGATAAAAAATTAATGATTAATACCCATCAATTAATTTAATGTAAACAGCAATTTGAAAACAACTCACAATAAAACTAGGCATAAGTATGTGCTAAAACTTTGAAAATGGATAGTTATAAAGTGGATGACTTTCCATATTTCAGGTTTATATTACATACTCACCTCTTAAAGATACAAGGGAATACTATGTATATCAGTGCCGAACACAGAACTATTTATAAAAATATTGAACCTGTATGCTGGGACACTGCAGATGAGCAGAATTAGTATGTCTTTGTAATTACCCCATTAAACAAACAGAAGTGAGAGATTTCGGTCAGCGCTTAACATTGAGGTCTTTAGCACTAGTGAGGGGTGACATGAGGTGAATATGGAGCAGCACTGGAATGAAGGGGCAGGGGAAATGGGAGGTCCCCGAAAAAACTCGCAAATCAGTAGTATTGCCCGGCACGATGCAAAAATCCGGGAACCGGCAAAACCAGGAATTTAACCCAGATCGCCTTGGTGGGAGGTGAATGGTCTAACCATTCAGCCACAACGGCCTCCTAAACTACAAGACAGACATTGCAGTACAACAATGCACCAATCAGATAAGCAACATTAGTTCTCAATAACTATCTATATACTTGTTTCACATTTAACATTGGATAGCACAAATTGCAGAGTAAAATTTTCTGTGTTCGTAACTAAGGGCACAGAATACAGCAATTTTCAACGTCATATTTTTATTTTTGTACTAGATTTTTTTTTGTTATTTTAAACATAAATTGTGACTAAATTTTGTTTCTATGAAATTTTTTTATCTCTCATAGTTTCTGCGTAATGACTCGTAAACATCAAAATTTGTATGTTATGGTTTTCATGTACGCCACTAAAACCAACTGGCATATCAAACTGAAAAATTTTTGCAGAAAATAACAGTGTTGTAAACTACAAGGTCTCCTATATAAAAATAAAAAAATATATTAAAAAAATTTTAATTAAATTTTTAATTTCAGTTTTTATTTTCCAATACAAAAAAAATTTGTTTTTATACATGATATGTAGCCTACAGCATCATTACTCACTGTAAATTTTTTTTCAGTTTGGTATGTCAGTTCGTTTAAGTGGCGTACATAAAACCGTAAAATGCAAATTTATTACCTTTACTAGTCATTAACTCATTATGTAAAAATAAAGAGAGATAAAAAAATTTCATAACAGCAAAATTTAGTTACAATTTAAGTCTTAGAATACAAAAAAAGTATCTGGTATAAATATAAAAATTAAAATATGACTACCTAAGTAGCTGCAGCCCATGCCCTTAGTGTATGTTATAGTGTAGGATCGTAGGTAAGAGTATGTGAACACAAATGAAAAGGTCTTCATTCCAACTAGTACATGTGCTTAGTCATATAAATATTACGACTGCTTAGGTAGGTCTGTAGAAGGCAGTATAAGTTAATAAGCACATAACATGAATCCTTGGCAAAATTGAAAACAAACCGTTAGTAGCAAAATTTTGTATGACCTTTTGCATGCATAATGTGGCAACACCACATGGAGTAAGTACCATCTTGCGCTGCACAGAAATCTTACTACCACTATTCTGACCTATATTATGGACATGGGTTCAAATCCTGAGCAATACAAATGTTTACTTGATGTAACATAAAATAATACCTGGACATGTAGCGCAAAATGGGACTTACGCTGGTGGACTTACACTGTAATATATTGCCACATTGAGCACGAACAATGTCATCATGCAACATTTTAGTCTCCAATTTAAACCAGGATTTATGTGGTGTGTTTCTTATACGAAAGGCAGTTTCTGGACATACCTTATAGTAGTTTTGTACAAGTCATTAACAGCATTAGACAATGGGCAATGTTGTCTAATCTTGTAAACAATATTAATTTTTATACTCTATACATGATGTAATCAAAATGGTACATTGACTGTTTATTTACACTGTTCTGCATAAATTATCTCTAAGCAGATCAAAGCAAATTAGTTTCAGCTAAGTACAATAAATGACATTAATAATACTAATGTAAATAACTATTAACACTCTTCTCATTCAAAAGTTTCCTTCTTTCTTCAATGACATCCTTGCGTCCATAATAGCTTGAAAACAAAAAAACTAGATTTATTTTCTAGCGCAAAAAACCCTGTCACATTATGATTACAGTATAAATACGTTACACATGTCATATCTAAAAAACAATATAGTACATCCGTGCATTATTCATAACTAAGAAAAACATATACACATTTGAAATCACTAATTTAATATATTATATTGCAATTCAAACATCTGGCTGTCAGTCAAGCTAGACACGTGGTGCATAACACTACTATTACAATTGTTGGACTGCAAGATACCACACATGCAGGCCAAATATTCAGAACATTTCAACAGAATGGCTTGACTGAATAGACCTACTATCTTTTATTTGTTATTACTGTAGCAACTGTTCAAATACTAAATGGCGAATTCGACTGACCTTGGCTTTACCCAAGGAGAGGGAGGAGAATGTTCAACACCCTTGACCTCCATAAGCTATAAAATTATGTTCAACGAAAAATTTTATAAGAAACAATGAAATCAGTCATTTCAAGTATTTCTTGAGGGGGTGGGGCAAGATTTTTTTTTGCAGGATTAGCATTGATTTAGATGGTCTTAATGCAAGTAGCATACATACGCCTGAAACAGTGGAACTGGCTTTTAGGAAACTGGAGCTATCTAACGAAAAAAAATTCAAAACAAATACATACTACTCAATACAAAGCTTAAGAAGTAAACTTACTTGCTAGCTGCTTTCACACTATGAATGTCGATTTCTCTCAGAAACTGTGCAGGCAGTCACAAAAAAATCAGTTGCTTTGTAAAGGCGATACTACCAGTGCCGCCAAATGCTGCACATGAAAGAGTGTAGTCCAAAGAAAATTATGCGTTATAAAAACAATATATTCAAAGAATATTTTTTCCACCATTTTTAAAGTTGCCCTATTGGATCCCGGGTGAATTACCTTATAGGTACAGTGTATGCTCAGCTATTTTCTCCAATTATTTCAAACAATCAAAAGACTGCAAAGTGTGCTAATAAAGTGCGTCATCTAACAAAATCAATAAAAAAATTTTATCAGTAAAATTAATAAAATAACTGAGACATTGAAATATTTAACATAGGTCCTACCCTACGTCTTTGTAAAAAATGTACACAAAAAAGCAGACTGACGCATTAACTAAGTAAAACATAATATACATCCCGAGAAGAAATACATAATTCCACAGCACTTCTGATATTTTATAGCACAATCTACTTGTATAGTAAAACTAAAACATGCACTTCTCTGTAAAGTTATAGGCCTACTTAAAAAAAACACACATTTTTTTTATTCACATGAAATGTGAAAAACTGACATTCCCACACAAAGAAAATTACGAATTTTAATCCAACCATTCAATTATATTTTACATCACCCAATAGAACCTGCTACAAACCATTAGAAACAGGGCTCGTTGAATTTCACTTTCAGTATATGTATTACACTGAGAGTTGTTCTTTAATTCTGTGACAATTTTTATGTGAACCACCGTGAATATAATAGATTTAGATACATTCTGATACCAACGAAAACCTCCAGTAACCAATTAAAAAATTATAGAATAACAACATTTCATGGTACCTCCTTCATAAATAATAAAACTGACAAAACTTAATCATGTGTGTTGTTTTTTTTTTCACTACAAACCACATTGTAAACAATAAACATAAGACACATTATAATTTGTTCTGAAATGTTGTTAGTAGTTTCACAAAGTATGTAACCGAGTTCATAGTTCTAGAGGAAAAGGCGGGAAATAGTTACTTCTGAATACTGAAAAATTTATCTCAGAAGAAGTACTTTTTCTTTGAATCGTAACATGCTACAGTAACTAGGCCTACACAATAATTTTAATACAACATTTGAAACATCCAACAAAGATAACTCAAGTGAAACATATTACTGGACATAATAAGCTGTAAAAAATGTTATAAATATAATGTACACAGAAAGTAGACAAGTTTAGTAGGCAATAAATACACAATCATAAAAACAACAGTGTACACAAATTAAGTGCACTACACATGCAAAAAAAATCACAAAGTAAACAACGCTTTTTGAAAAAGTTTCTTAATGAAAATGAAACGATTCAATGGTTAAATACAATCAAGGCAGCTCATTAAAAACATGGATTTATGGGCTGAACACAACTACCTATTAACCTATGGTTCACATTAATCATGCAACTTAATGTTAACAGTTCACTTAGGGAATAATGAAGGCCTACAATATACGTTAACCTTTAATTACACACAAAAGTTGCCCGAACAATACGAATATATCCATTCGCCTCATTAGTAGCATCCATGTACATCAGTGTTTACACATAAATGTCACATACTGTATAGACAACATGCATAGTTACCACAGTAGATTCGTATGCTAAAAGCAATCAAACGTTTCATTCATCAAATATTATACTTTATAAATAATAAAATGTTCAATGAACCTAATATTAGTATAATAAAAATACATAACCTCATATCATCATTACTGCTTCAACACACACTTAAGGCCGAATACGGAGCCTAAATATTACGTTAAATCACAAATAAAACACTGAACAAAAACGAAACCTATAAAACAGACACTATACTATTTGTAATTTCGAACACAGCTCAACATTTTAAGTGTATTGTTTTTGTGCCTTGGCCGTTGACATCGTAACACAATTTTAGTTAATGACTGAGATAAAAAATGATAAAGGGTTACTCACGTCAGTTATGTACATAAATGGTAGTCAATTTTAAATTTCATTCCTGAAACGTACATTTCAATACATAACCATAATTCCATACACTTCTCGGGAATATTTCAGAATTTCTAAACAAAAATGGCCAAACAGGAGGCCCTTAGATGCACGCTAGCCAACACAACAAACAACACAGACGCTATTCCCGACCTACTAAAATTTGCCATAGAGTAACAAATAGTGCTAATGTTTTTGGAGAAAAACTTATTTTCCAATTTTATAACTAGTTTTTTTTTTTGCGTGTAATAAAAAAGAAGTAAAAATTTTAAAAAAATTTAATGAAACAAAAGGCATAAAAAATTACATTTACGTAATCTACAGTAGACCTATGTTTGTAATAAAATTCCGGACTTGGCTGTGCTGGGACTGTAGTAAACATACAGTAAAATAAACCTAAAGTGAACATGGACTGAAGTGTGTTTAGTAATATTTTCTACCCACATTGATATGTAGAATGGCATGAACCCGATCTGAACCTTGTGTGGACAGTTTTTTTTTGTCATACATGTCGAACTACAGAACAAAATATAGTAAAAAAACAAATAGTGAACATTTTGGTGGATATTGATTTGAATTTATTTGTCAGAGTATTTATTTTTATTTATTTTGCATTTCCTTTTACTTTTAGAGCATTGGCAGCACAATTGCATCTTTGCAATCACGTAGTAAATATCTGCTGGCAGAGCAGCAACATGACGAGTCCCTTTGTACTTTTGTTACTAATAAACTTAACATGTTGAAGAAGTAGGGGCCTACTACCCACAGATGGCTGTGATGGAAATGTTATAGACGTCGTGGCTCTACTGTCCGTTTTATATTTCGTAGTGCGCTAGATTCACTTATACATATCAGTGATGATGAATTCTTACGATTAGTAGTAGTATTGGAGGAGTCAGTCGTGGCAGAAACACTGTGACGTGTCTGCGAGTATGTGTTTACACACACTGATAATACCCAGAAATATTCCCATGGTGAGCGAGAAAACGAACGAAGGGGACAGCAGACCAATGCGGAACGAAATAGAGAGAAAGAGCATGAACACAACGATCAGAAATTTGGGGGATACAAACCAGACTATTCTAAACCACCACGTACCCGTGCTGTTACTGTGAGGGCCAAGTGTACCATTGGCACACAGAGTGCCCGAAAAAAGCAGCTGGCAGGCATATGTTATCAAAGACGAGAAACAGGAAGTCGGGGTAAAGGGCCTGAAATAGAAAGAACATTTAAACCTGAATTAGGCTTTATTTCACAGAATAGATCTGATGTTCTAGTTTGCAAGATAGTCATACTTAAAGTTAAACAACAAAGAGAAATTAGTCAAAGATAACTACATTTTCTAGTACATTCACCCCCTCCTAGGTGGGGAAATCTTTAAGATATGAAGGTTGCCTTCTATATCTAGAGCTTCGTCTCAGAAGCTCTGGAGAATCACTGTCCTTAGCTTTTTCTTGTGTAGTTTCAATATAGTCCTCATTTCTGTTTTCTTCAGATTCCGTATTAGGCGAAGACTCTTCAGCTGATTTCTTTGAAGTAGAAATGTCGACTTCCAAAACAGATTCTTCTAAAGAACTTCCTGCAGGTGCGAGATGTTTATTTGATACAGTTGTTTCTCTTCCATCGGGAAATTTTACGTGAGAGTATTCAGGATTACCTTCCAATAGTAGAACTTCTTCAACATGTGGTTCGAATTTCGACTGTCTAATAGTTCGCTTCATCAGAACAGGACCCGGGCTCAT